>JAXCEX010000224.1:0-39507 GCA_038382965.1 Ceratocystis huliohia
GGTGAAGATGTGTTGATGAGGGAGAAAAGGAGATGTACAGCTTTGGACAGCGGGCATGCCATCATATTAATAGTCGGGATCTGGCCCGGCTTTGGCAACCTGACTTCGCTGAAGTCTAAAATCTAGTCATAGCCGTCATAATAGCCTAGCGATACACACAAGATGCTTTCGTTTGGTGGGCTAGAACCCCAATGATGCTGTTGTCGCTCCTCTCTTGCTATCCCCGAGCGAGAATGAACAAAGGGCCTATCATTAGCTGGCATGAATCCTTGGAATATCTCGAAAACCTTAAAAACATGGTGTAGCTGTCATTATTAGTGCATGTACTTTCTAGTCTTTTTTCATGCTACGGCACATGCACATCCTAGCGTGAAGACATTTCTACTAGGAACTTGGTTAGCTGACACCCTGGCTGTTTATTTATGCCTCCATCCTTCACAGCTACGCCCAAGCTAGGACCTCCTAGAAAAATGTTATGTTAGTCAGATCACCCTGATATACATGAAGACTTGGTAGTGGTCGTCTGCCTATCCATACATAGCATAGAACTACGCCCTGGCCATAGCTCAGAGTGATGCTCATGTGTCTTTTTTTCTTCTGTTATACCTCAGATTGCTCTCTAGTAGTCTCACTTGCTCACCCATTGACTTGCACCCTTCATATCTTCTTTTATGTGATTTCTGCCAAATTATGGCTCTCTATATGTTAGGCTTACAGTGTGTAGGCTTTTCTAGGTGAGATATTTTCTACAGCTAATGTAGCTAACCATCCAGTCGAACACTTATTTGATCCTTGCTACTTTAAATATTTCAGCTGCCAAGCCCTTGCTAAAGCATCTAAAGTCCAGTCCATACAAGCTTCGAAGAAGTTTAGGTTCCTTTGTTTCTATAGCCTCTAAACAAATTGTCACATCACAGCTGGCTTTGTGACATATGCCAACACTTAAACTTGGGGGAGGGGGCTCTAACCTTATTAGTCTTGAGGAAAATCTAACCCTGACTTGTAAGAGAAGCCATTATTTTTGGTAGAAAAATACCTAGTAGGTGCACTCTCGCCTGGAATTATTCTAATTTTAGTCACTCCATCTATGCCTGTTGTTGTGTTTTTTCACACTAGACAAGATGTCGTATATAAACCACGCGATTAGCTGATGTTCTACTGAACAGGGAAGATTCTTCAATAACCTGTCAACTAGATCTTAGTAGAGCATTCACTTGATGTTAATCGTATTCTACCATGCTACCCTTTCGTCGAGTTAAATTATGGCACGGAGATTTACAATGCTGCCACTAAGAGACGAGAAATATGAAGCAAAGGGATAGTGAGAGAAGAATCTGTTGAATAGATTAGACGGCAGTGTTGATTTTCTCAACGATTGTGGGTAGTGACAGATCCCAACAGTCCTCTGGGACATCATCAGCCATTGCGATACGAAGCTTGGCCAAGATCTCCTTGACTGCACGCTCAGCTACACTGTTTTGGGCTGCCCAGTTTTTGACTTTCTGGATACTCACATCAGCACTGTTGTCCAGCATGAGTTTAACTGGTTTGTGACCTGTCTGTTTCCTCCGTGCCTCCAATTTGTTGATGATTTTATCTCCAGCCTTCTTGGTAGTCTCAGGAATGGCCACTGCAAGTCGAAATCTTTTCAAGCCACCTGTGAGGATGATAAAATATTTGCAATCGTTGACAGAGGTCCACCTAACATTCACGACATCTATGTGAATACAATGCATGATCACATGCACAGTCAGTCTTGAATCTTTTGGGGAAAAATGCACTGCTTTTGTCACGGACAGACAAGATAAGTAGACAGGTACGAGATCTCGAGATAACGTAATATATTTAGGAAACTAGTATAATAGATAAAGGTAGGATGGGTAGAAGACCAGAACGTTGCTTACGGAGCAACGTTTAGGAGATAGGAAAGACAGGTAGATGCCTACCCCAAGGTGTATCTAGAATGACGGTGGCAAGCGGCTAGGGGGCAGGGTGGTGAGCTGGACAAAAAGCAGTAGTGGTTCATGACAGCTTTTGCTTTCAGGCAGGTGTCGCATGCCTAGGACTTCGAGAATTTTGGCTTGTTTATCAGGGACCCTCATGTGTCTCCTATTGTCTTGACGATGGATGAATTGTTGATGTGACCATATCTATTCTGCATGGTTCTTGTAAGCTGGGCCGTTATATGTGTGGGTGGAGCCCCATGATTTGGCTGAAAAATGAATTTGTTGTTGACAGTAGCTGTAATTCGTTGTTTTATGTGAAAAGATCTGTGAATCTGTATATGCCCAGGCTCTACCCTTGCAACACGCACCCAAAGGTTCTAACCATTCGAACCTTCACCTGCCATTCGTGATACTGATCATGTTTCCTGACACTTCGTTCGTCTACCGTTTTGACGAAGTATCGCATCATGTGCCACAAAGTCCTCGGCCGCGGACTACACATAACTCGTCTAGTAAGCGGTATGTGACAGACGAGGAACTCCGTGGAAAGCGTGTCAAGTGGGTGACTAAGGAAGAGATTGCCTCCCGGAGAGCGACCAAGGTATGCTTGAGATGCGGACGGCCAGAGCGTGGTCCCTCCCGGCGCCCTTTGCTGCCCACGATTGACCTAGCTCAGCGTTCAGCTGCAAGCGTTCAGGCATCACAGATGGCTCCACTACCGAAGGCCTAAGACTTGATTGCTATGGTGAATGATATTGAACAAGAGATTACAACGGATTCGGAAAACTAACGTGCACGGCGGAAAGTCGCCCGTGGTGCAGGACGTTAGAACAGGAACGGGTACAATTCTGGGAAGAGAAAATGACTGCTTGGACTTTCCGGACAAGTGTGGTATTCAATGAATAACGTGCCATAATCTCTCTAATAGATAATGGTTGCAACTCGTTTGCCACGATCGATGAAGAAACTGCTACCCTCCTCAAACTTGAGCGTATTGATATGGAGCCCTATCCCCTACAAGGCGTGAATGGAAAATACACCTTGAATACTGCAGTCTGGCTGAACATAGATATGAGTGGTTGTTGTACTCGTCGAGCTTTTGCATATGTGGTACCAGGCCAAGCTGACAAGCTAAGTCTTGGGACTCTATGGATTTGGGAAGCTCTTAAGACGGTAACATTCCATCATTGACACTCCTTGTTATTCCTAGTGTCCTATTCTTCCCTATCAACCTGGCATCGCTAATACTTCTTTCTCCTCTACCTTTCGGTTTTCTAGTGGTATATGCACCTGTTGGATACAAATATTTGACAAATTCCACTGTCGATATGCGGTTCTCCCTCTTCACGACACTAGGTCGTCTGACCCTTGGTCGCGCTAGCAAGTGCAAAGATATCTTAGACTCTTAGTCTTTTGATCTCGATGCTGGCCCAAACGCAAAGAGCACTGCCTGAAGCCTCACATAGCACAAGTGCTTTTCACAAGTTAAACCAAAGCAGACATGCGAAATTAAAGTGAACGACAGCATAACTAACAGCTGTCAGTAACCTAGGTCAGGATTACCAACATATCTGACCCTGATCCAGTTTGGCTGAACGTTAGGGTTCGCATCAGACATAAAGGACCTTCTTCCAAGGTCTAGACATGGTAATGATGGATGTATAAATCGGTTGAGATCCGCTCTTTAAGCGAGACTCAGTTAGACAACAATCAACATCAATCAATCTCTCATTTTCTCTCCATTCTTCACTCTAGGACAATCAATACGTCCTCCTAATATTTACTGTTAACAGCATGTTAGATGAGTTTAAAAGACTAGGCCATATTGCCGACCAAAATTGGACTGCCAGAAGAAAAGGTGACGGCAAGAAAATCAGTGAACCAAGAGCAAGACAATACAAAGAGTAATGGTGAATGTAGTGTCGCCCCCCCCCCCCCGGAAATGTTAGCTTATAGACTCTACTCGCCCAGCACTGCCCTGAAGGAGAATCAGAAGTTGAGAATAAAGCGATGGTTGATTCGAATACATTGGTCTTGTCCTTTTGCAGGACAGCCACCTCGCTGTGAACAAAAACCATGTTGATGGCGGCCTTGGTAGCCTAACCATACATGGACATTAGACTGTTATCTATGTGGACCATGCCACGGTGGCAATCCTCGGTTATGAAGCACTGTTGCAAGTAATTATCAAAGAAACTGTACATACCAGCGCCATAGATCAAAATATCTGAAGAGTCAACAGCAATGGTACGAGTGCAAAGTTTATCACCCTAGCAGATCGTCTCAAATTCAGGGTTCTTGTAGTATGTGTCGACCGAAAAGGGTTCCATTGAAGAAGGATTGCCCTGGAAGTAAGCAATCTCCATCTGAGTTAGGCTCATAAAGGCGTTCTTTGCATTGGAAAGCCGATAGTTGTATACAACGTTATGTTCCGAGCTGGTACCCCACAGCCAAGGACACTTGGTAGACCCAATCAAGATTCCCTGTCCTTTGTAGATATTAATCTGAAAGTGATCGGTGAGGTCAGAGCCCATGGTCAGCGACTCAGAACCAGATACTCTCAAAGTACACCGAAGCAGTCCTGGTCAGGTGGAACAATAAGAAGGCTCCAATGCATTCGGTGGTAGCACTAGCCTCGACAGAGGGAGTCTTCTTGCAGGTATCAGGCTGCAACTGAGTACCAGCTGAGTCGCCAATACGGAATTGGATATTCCACAGACCCGACTTTGACGCAGTCTCGCTCTCCAAGTTCCACTCCATCATGACAGCGCCAGTTTCAGCACCTACAGTTTCAAACATCAGCTCAGTGATTTCGACGTTGCCAAAATCGCCAGGCTTTCTGGAGCGGAAAACAGGCTTAGGGCTAGTTTGATCTTGAAAGGTCTTGTCACTACCAGCCATGATCAAAGGCCAAGCCTCACCCGTAATCTTGATATTTTTAGGGACCTCAATGGCCTCAGTGATAAGGCAAGTACTGTAGTCAAAGTAGACAATTTGATCCTCAGTGGTTTCACCGGGGATCCTTTGGATAATAACAGTGTCATCGGTAACACCATCACCCTTGGCACCCTTGTCTTTGACATTGCGGACGATATAATAGCCGTCAGCGTTCTCAGTAAAGTAACCAACAGTACCCTGGCGCTTGAATTTTGCAAACCATCATTTGGGAGTACCAGTGTGACTGCCATTATTGTAGATTGCAGGAACACCTGAAAGGGCAGAAACACAAGATGACGCAGTAGAAGCGGGTATAGCAGTAGCAGTATTGGAAAATAAGCAGAGAGCTATGATAGCTGTCAGAAAGAAATCAGAAGCCATGGCTTTCATGAGGTAGATATTATGTGCCAAGTGTATAAGTTTCCATAAGGTCTTGGAAAAATGAAGTGCCAGGTAGAGTGTGTACAAACAAACCAGCATCCTACATGTATTAACTACCACAACCTAAAAAAGGCTGATTCGACATTCAACTCACAAACAGCATATTTGTATATCGTTCTTACGAGGCTTGTGTTTTTGCATGAATGAGCGTAGATTCGTGATGCGTAAATTTGATGCTGTTTATGCTTGTATCCCAAGTCGTGCTACATCTGTCAAATAGATGTGGTGAAACCAATTTTGGATTTTTTAGCTATATTATGTGCTTTCGTCATGGGGGGATATCAGTGATGGAGATTTGCTTGTATCTACTTTCTGGGCTCTTGGTTTCTAGCATGAGTGGCCTTCGGGACTAACCTTTGGCTTTCAGCTCTATAGTACACTAGATCTACCCCTTTAGGAAAATGCCAACATTGCCAAGTCCTGTAGCCAAAGTTGCGCATTTACTGATGATCAAGCTTGGCTAATAGCGCATCATTTGTGTATATAACGAGCTGGAAAACGAGACCTACAAATGATTACATTTGTTCACAAACAGCACAAATCCATGCTGCTGCTACTACTACAGAGACGACAGGCAAGGATAACAGGTGGTGGACATGTCGTTCTGAGAAACTCAGGTTTAAATATCGTGTATCTCGTCTACTTGCAAGTTGACATCTAGTAAAATTAGTAATGCTTTGCCTGTTTTCTAGACATCTAGGGTGCTCATTTACCACTATTATGTCATCATGGCCTAATGACAACACCCGGACTAACAGGTTTAAGGCCGATCAAGGTTTTGCCAAAGGAGCTTAAGTCCGGCTAATATTAGTCTACAAAGATACGCTATTCCCGTATTCCTCTATTCTGGAGTACCAGCTTAACACCTTGATTGGAAGTTTGTTACATACTGTAAACTTCCAGGCAACATTGCCAAGCAACGCAAGGTCTGCTTGGTCTCATAAATGGGATTAAATACCAATGTTATTTGTCAAGCCAGATTAGAAGGCGCTGTCAATGTCGTGTTATTTGCCATTCCATTAATAATATTGTTTCGTTGCTGCATTTAGGCATGCTGTCGCTTTGTTGTCTGCCTCTCAGGTAGCATCTCTACTCCACAACCATTCTCCTTCATTTAAACATCAGTACATTTGCCTCTGCTAGATACACAACAGGCACTGATGTTGTAGATATCAGGGCTATCATCATGTCGGTTCCTCAGTGTTGAGAGCACAAGTGTTTTAAAATCCTTCTCTGCTAGCCGGTTCAACCTTTCTTAAAGTTAACCCCTGAAAACTTAAGTGGAAGTTCTTTACAGAGATTTGCAGAAGAAGCATATTTCTTTGCGGTAACTTGGTTACAGTCGAAGCAACAATCAGCAAGTGTCAGTAATCTAAGTCAGGATTACCAGGATATCTGACCCTGATCCAGTTCGGCTGAACTTTAGGGCTAGCATCAGACATAAAGGACCTTCTTCCAAGGCCCATGTGTTTATTCACTACTAGTCTGTACTCCTAACAAGCCCTAAAATGCAAGAGCATCCAAGTCCTTGTATGAAGTGGGTAATATAGTGATTACTATCGCGGCCGACCACATACATGAGCTTAAACAGATGGAACATTTTGGCCAAAGAGGACTAACTTGCGTACAAGTCATTCGCCCCCATGAATTATTTTCTCAAATAGGAAATGTTAATCGACTGATATCTATGAGGTCTAAGCTATGGCTATGGTCAAGACAGGTTACTTGCAAATTTCCAGAATATGCCTCTCTGATTATTGCTCAAGGCGCATAGAGGTTATATAGGATTCCCTACTGAATGGCTGGAGCTAATCGGAATGATGAGGATAGATGCAAGTGTATAAGTTCTACACTGGCCGTACAGACAATCACACATAGCACACTCTGATTAATTACCCTGTATGGGTGATTGAGATGCATATAATCAATGGATATCAAAAGAAATTACTTCTTTGCCATCAATCCATGACGTGTCTCGTTAGTTTCGTGATTCCTATGCAAATTCATTATTTTTAGAGCTTTCTACTTGTAGATCTCTCTCTGTCACACCCATAAAAGTTATATTTTTGTATTAAATGCTCAATTCACTGACCGGAAATCTCATTTTCTTGCTCATTCTGCGGCATTATTCAATTTTTGATGTTCTCTATTATTTTTCAATGGCTGTTTTTCTAGTGCTAACATCGATCATTGTGGCCTTACCCCATATCCAGGCACATCGAGTCTATCCACCATATCGTAAATTTTCTTCCCACTACAGTGTAATTTAAGGATCAGTTGTAGTTTCGTCGTCGGTGGTAGTGTAAGAGTCATCGGGGGAAAGAACGGGGGGTTTGGGAACCCGATATTCTTCGTTAAGATTCACAATTTGCTCAACAAGAGCTTGGCCAGGGAAGTCCATCACAACAATACCATAGAAATAGCCGTCGTAGTTCCTGAGATATTGGCCAAGATGCTTGTTCATCCCAGAGTTGGGACTATTTCTAGCAGCAATGTTGATAGGGCTGACGCCAATACTAGCTGTAGTATGGGTGATGTGTAGCTTATTGGAGTCTGGTGAAGGGGACCGGTCTAGGTTGGATTTGACACCATCCCATTTCGCGTCTATAAAGAAGGGACCAGGAGCAAGCTTGTGGTTGTAATTAGAGACAGTATCTGGATTCCAGGGAAGACCATAACGGCCGGGCGTACTGCTCTTGAAGTCCTGTAGGATGAAGACCTTGCCGCGAAGGTCCTTCATAGTAGGTGGCGTAGCAGTTCCATCGGCGCCCTGAGAGTAGATATACTGGGAGGCGTCTTCACCAAGTGTAGTGCCGGGAACGAAAAATGTTTCCATCAGCTTGAAGAAGTTTTTGGAATTATCAAGTAGGCCACCCCTTTGAATGCGTAGAATAATGGTTTCACGAGGATGATCATCAAGGAAGCTATAAATAATTCTCAAGACACTGCTGAAAGTGTGGCCAGTATCGGAAAGTCCGTGATACACCACCATGTAACGGCCGTCTTGTCTGCAGGTAACGTCGATATATCTGATACCACCAGTAAGCTGTTCGGCCAGAGGCACGTTTTGGGTCTGCACCAGGCTATTTTCAAGGCTGTATGTCATGGAATTGTGAGTGCCAGGAATGAACAATTTGGTAAGTGGTACATCATCGGCGATGGAGGCCATCCAGTCGGCTTGTTTGCCTTCATTGACATCAAAAGACCAATCGTCATCAATACCTTTGTAGGTACTGGCGTGACTGAAGGCCAAGAAAGCCAGTGTTGTGAAGAGAGAGAAGCGCATATCGACGATGAAGCTAATCAAGTATTGGTATCGAAGCGACACATAGATGGATAGAGGTTGAAAAACGGGAATAGAGGAGTGTCTCAGTGATGACTGGTTGATGAGAAAGAGGAGGAATGTGGAACTTTATAGAGTGGTGCCTGATATAGTGTTAATGATTGTATTGTGGGACGACGTTGGTAGGTTCGTCTAGACCAGATGTTAACTCTGACCGGCCGTAGCCATGGAAATGGTCCAGTGTCATGTTTGAGAGGTCATTTATCAGCCAAGCTAGGACCAGATCACAGAAGTTCTCACATTGCTCCATTGCTTGGGAGTAGAATTGGAAAATATCTTGATATAGTGTTAATAAATAGGGGGGCCTGCAAGCTGAGGATACGAATACGAATATCAAAGTGTTGGTCTCATCACCTTTGCGTGCTGTAGGGCACTTTTAAGCCCTTTGCCAGGTCGGAAGCCTTGGCCAGTCGGAGTCGTGATGCGAGCCAAGATAAGGCCAAAGAGCAATTGGAGCCATTAAGCTGTAGTTAGCTAAGTGCGCTCGTTGGCTAATGCGTAGGACCCTTGACCATCTCCGCTTGGTCTGCTTCAATAAAGGAAAAACACGTCGGTCCCGGTGATCTCGCCGCATGCACTTTCTAGTATTTGTGTTTCCACATCGGCCCGGTCTAGGATTTTGACATGTGTAGTGTACTAAAAGCACATGTTTTATAGAAGATATATGTATAAAAAGCCCGCCTCGGTAGCCTTTTTTATGAATCTGTTGTCAAGCTAGACTAATCAAGTCCTTTGCGTGTATAAGGGTTAGAGAAGCAGAGGAGATATTCAAGTTGCTGTGCCGGCTGTACTTGACCGTAGATGGAATAAATCTACGCACCGGCTAACTAGGATACCGAGACCTAGACCAGAGAAACAAAAGAGGCGCAAATGCCCTGGTAAGCGCCATAGGTATCCAGCTTTTCCGGAAACTATCAACATTTTGCCTGTTTTGCCGATGACTCCAGTGTTCATTTGCCTTTTCACGCGGTGTTATCGGCATAATCGAATCATTTAGGCCCATTAAGCTGGATAAGGCTTAGGTGTTGCTCAATAGGCTTATTTTTATTTTCTGCTAGCCTAGAAACATATGGTGTGAATACGATCCCACAGCTCGTTTAAAGCTACTTTAAGCCATATCTCATTGCTTTTTTGTGCCCCTGCGTATAGCGTGGTATACATCATGTTTATAGCATTGAGGCACCCCTACTCCTAGGCCCTTAAAAAACAGCAAGGAAGCTCCTTGCGCTGGCAATATGTGGGAAGTAACAACCTTGCAGCCATTTGTCGGCACTTGTGCTTAAGAGTTCCGGCTTCAAGGAGTTGAATTGGAAAACCATTGGCTGTTGTGGACATGTCCCAAGCAGTGGAAGGCCTGGTTCACCATGCAAAAGGAATGCAGGACCCCCACTATCTGTAAAGCCATGTCAGAAGGCTCAGGCCACTTTGTAACACTTACCACTCTATGAATCTCGCCGTTTCATTATCAAGTGCTAGGTATCCGGCCGCTGTGACGCCTGCCCTCTGAGTAGCATGACCACTCCACGGCCGCATGGCTGAATTAGCCACTAATACTTCACAGCCTACTACGCCGACGCCAACCATTGATGTTGCAGAAAACAAAACAGCCACTCCGCCCTTTCTCTTGTTGAGAAAGCAATGTATTTCAAATGTTTTCCTGGTAGTTAGATACAAACTTTGAGGATCATAATCTTCTCAATAAAGGCTTCAGGTAGATTCCGCGCAGATCTTTGTAGAAGAGACACGTTTATTGGTAATAGTGCCCATGGTTGCAGTTGAGATCAGTTAGCTTGTCAAAGGGAAAATCGTGGAACGCAAGGTTAATTACAACGGAATAACGGAAATAAAGTTTGCCATTCGCCAACTCTGTTAAAAGGTGTGCATAATTACATCGTTAGACAAGGGAATAGGTGCCCCTAACTTAGGATTCTGAAGACTAAGCTGCAAAAGCATTTGCCTAATATACATTATGCTGAGATACCTCATTACCAGATAAGTTTACCCGAACTTCATCCGGACCCGGCTTGGAAGTCTGCAACACTGGGAAGGATTTATCACAACCAGCTAAATGCAAACACTACTCATTAAAAAAGAAAACATCATGATTGCGATCGCCATTAATGACCTTCATCATAGATATAGTAGAGTGCTGTGAGCCAGATACCACCAAGTGTCCGTGAAAAAAGTCACTGAGCAAATCCAGACCGAAATATTCAAGAGGTCCCAAAGTCGCTTACCAGTGCCGGTATGAATATGAACCGCCTTCTCTGCCTGTTCACCTCAATGTTAATGCATCAGCATTGATAGGCGATTGTGAAAGAAAAGGGCCTGCAGCATACTCAACCTACTATTAATGTGCACCCAGTGATTTGATGGATGCTTGCTCTCAACACATGAGCTCATTGATCGATTTTAATAGCAGCTGATGTGCTCACCCTCCAAGGTGATGACTTGAACTAAATCCCTCATTAGCAGCCTACGTACTGGATAGTGGAACCTAACATGAGTCTCTATTCTGTGATATATTTACTCAGATATGCACTTCATCTTTTGCACAGAGAGCATATATGTATGAGCCTGAGTGGTCGATTTTCTTACTGTAAATCTGCAAGATCATTTTTTGGACGTAGATGTTCAGAAGCTCCTGCATTGAATCTCGACAAAAAAATCTAAAAAACACCAAGCCAAATCCCATCAACATCCCTCCCACACGTCCAATGAGCCCCGAATTGCAAGGTTTTTCCAGTCATCGTCAGTTCAGAAATGGGTTGACCGCTGTCCCAAACTACTACATGAGCTTCGGCAGATAATATCTGAGACAAAGGTTTGCTTCTTTAGAGCTACTATATAACACACATGTGACACTAAATTGGAGAAACTAACCTAATCAGGAGGATGACAGCTGATACCGGCACTTGCTTTTTAGCTCCCTGGACATGAAGACAACTACGAATGACACATTCCCACTAACAGCTAGCTAGTTGATTGATGAAGCTTAAAGCTAGCGTCATGGTTTCATCCAAATAGAGAATAGTTTTTAATCATTGATCCATAACCTGCCGAGCCGGCTTTTGAGTGCCTTGCAGGCTAGTCAAACTCCCAGACTCCTGCCTCTATCTTCTTCATCAAACTATGGGTGAGACTACACGGTGTAACATGTTACACGTCAACATTTCGATGTTGTTCTTTTGACGATTTACCATCTCCTTGTTGTACTCCCTTTCTTCCCGGGTCCTCTCTTTCTAGTGGTGGCGTAATATGTTGATGGCTTATTGCATAACTCATCTTAGCAAAAAGCTTTAGTCTATGCATCTTGTTGTGGGCTTCTTTCTCAAGTAATAGCAGTATTTAAGCATAGTTGGTAGCCTTTCTGTCGGGAGAACCATTAGTGAGTTTAAAAAGACGATAGTAGTTATTAAACTCAATGATCTTTCCAACAAGTGCTTGGCCGGGGAAGTCCATGACAACAATACCATAGCTGTAGCCTCGGTAGTCCTTGAGATATTCGCCAAGAAGTTTGTTCATTCCAGCATCCGGTCTATTTCTAGCAGCGACGTTAATAGGTTTGACGCCGACACTAGCTGTAGTATGTGTGATGTGCAGCTTATTAGAGTCTGGTGGGAGAGGCTGGTCTAGGTTGGATTTGATACCAGCCCATTTGGCGCCTAAAAACAGGCCACCAGCGGAAAGCTTGCTATGATAAGCAGACACAGTCTGCGAATTCCAGGGCAGACCAAAAAGGCCGGGAGGACTGGTCTCAAAGTCCTGCAGGATCAAAACTTTGCCGCGAAGCTCGCCAATAGTAGGGGGGATCGTGCTGTCGGGGTCTCTAAAGTAGATATACTCGGCAAGTTCATCACCATATTCAGACTTGGTGACAAGGTATTTTCTAATGGACCGGGCAAAGGCTTTAGAATCACCAAGTATACCACCCTGTTGGATGCGTAAAATGATTGTTTCGCGAGGATGGTCTTCAAGAAAGTCATATATTGCCCTCAAGACGTTTCGGAAGGTGTGACCAGTGTTAACGTGTCCATGATACACCATCATATTGTTGTCGACATCTTTGCAGGAAACGTCAATGTATCTGATGCCTCCAGTAAGCTGCTGGTCTAGGGGCACATTTTGCGTTCTCATCAGGCCATCTTTGAAGTTGTACGTCATGGAATTGTGAGTGCCTGGAATGGTCATAATAGACAAAGGGGTATCATCAGCGATGTTAGCCATCCAATCGGCCTGCTGGCCAGCGTTGACATCAAAAGACCAATAGTCATTGATATCACCTAAGGACCCAGCATGACTGAGAGTCAGAAAGGCTAACGTAGTGAAGAAGGAGAAGCGCATATTGTCGACGCAAAGAAACAAGTACCTGTATCAGGCAGAGACTTGGACCGACAGGAGTTGAAAGAGAGGGATTGAAGGTGGTATCAGCAGCTTTTGGAACATGGAGGAGAAAAGTCTCGTGGAGTTATGGAGAGCGGGCATGATGTAGTCTTAGTAGCTGTACTGTGGTCCGGCTTTGGAGGACTCCTCTTTCCAATATCTAAACTAGCTATTACGATGGCATAGTGTCATGTATGAGATGCTATTCATTGTCTAAGCTAGGACCAGCTCACAGAAACGGACAATAGCTCGAAATGGCGCTGGCAGAGAGCCTGCAACCTAAAAATACGCATATTAGGGTGTCTACCTCTCCACATCCGTACTATACGGACCTAAAGCATTGACTGGCCGTAATCACGACGTGCGTCAAATTGCCCCCAAAAAGAAACTAGAGCCATGAATCCGCAGTCAAAATTTATGGCCCCTTTGCACGGCCTGCTTTTATGAACGAAAGCCTCGGTCCTATAGATTTCGTCGCATGTAATTTCTGGTGTCCTTGATTCCACACAGACTATGTCTTGGCACTAGACGTGACTTTGATGAAGAAATGCATACAGTAGGGGATTATCTAGATAACTTGTTTCTAGCACCTACTGCCAAGCGACTAACCACCCTATTTTGGTTTAGAAGAAGACTTGAGAAATAATCATATTAGCCAATACGCAAAAATCTGCACTTTGGATGCAGAAAATACACGGGCCGTGCGCGAGACGTCAAAATGCTGTACTAAGCGCTATAGCCCCAGGTGATGTCATTTTTGGATTTTATATCTTGCTATCCGATGTAGTTAATAACCTTTGTTTTGTTCTCCCGACTCCAGCGTTCCCGCCCCTTTTTCTATGGCCTCGACCTGATTACCCCATTTAGGTTCGTAAGCCCAAGAAATGCCAAGGCGTTGCTGAAGAAGTCATTGTTGGTCTAAAACCTAGGGAGCACGATCCTGCTGCTTATCTATTCGTATAGTTCGGCATTCCTTTTAATAGCATTGGGGCTCCCCTACTCTTGAAAATAACAAGCACCTCCTCGGCTGGCAATTCGCAAGAAAATAACAGTTTTGACACCATTTCCCGGCATATCTGCACGAGAATATCTATCCCAAGGCATTGAATGGAAGGTTGCTAGCTATGATAGACGTGTGGTGTGCCAGTCAGTATGACCAAGCAGAGAAAGACCTGCTTGACTACACAAATAGAGAGTAGAACATCAATTACCTGCGGAGCCATGTGACAAGGCTTTGACCAAATCATCTCCCCTTCCCGCCATATGAATCTCACTAGTTCGCGATCAAATAGCAAGTATCTGGTCGCTGTGGTGCCTGCACGTCGAGCAGCATGATCACTGTACGAACATATCTCTACATTAGTCGCCAAGACTTCTAAGCCTGCTCACCAACGCCAAGCATTAGTCTTCTAGGAAGCGAAGCCACCCCGTTTTTTACTCCTAAGAAAGCAAAGTACTTCGAATTAATTCACCGGAAGCCCGGTAAAATCTTTGATGGAGATAACCCTCGCAATAAAGCGCAATGCGTGCTCTCTTCCCGAAACTTTGTGGCGGAAACAATAGCTTTCCCATAGCCGCCGTTACAGTCAGCAGGCTTATCAAAAAAGCAATGGAATAGATGTTGGGCTACCACAGCACTATTGAAATCCTTTCAGCAAACTGCCAGCCCTCTTCAAGAGTTGACACTTCTTTCCACGCGATTCCCAAGCAATCGTTGTTGGTAATTGTGTCCCAAGACTCTACAATGCATTAGTGTCTAATAATCTGACATGATTGGGCTTTTATGATCTAGGTCAAGACATCGCTTGTGATAGCCCAAAATAGTCGCAATCTTGGCGCCATGAGTGACTCGTACATTAATCATGTACTTGGTAATGCCCCCAGGTTAGCTATTTTCTTTCCTTTTTTGCTTCTACCTAAGCTAGTGGAATCCTGGATTAGCCTCTCTTATTTCACCCTTCACTCAGCTATATTGCCTACCAATGTCAATATTAGTCTCTAGAACTGTTGTGTTTTACTTTGCTCTGCTTTCGAGGGTGTAGAAGACGTGGGCGCGTATAACTAGCCACCTTCCCAAGTGGCATGTTACTGGATCCAAACTACGGAGCCTGTAAGTCAGGAACTCCTCCATTTTTACGCACAATCTGCTGCTTTTGATTCATGGCTGACTTATGCGCAACAGTAAACAGTACGAGGTGGGGAAATGAGATCCAATAATGAGAAATGAAAAAAGGTAATGTAGAAATGAAGACTAGACACTCTGGCGTGGTGGTATGTGGTATATGCTTCTAAGCTGGTGCCTATACCTGCTGTGGCTCTAGACTTGCGCAAGGGGCGGTCAATTATCAAGCTTCAGTGGGCTTGTGGCGTAAGAAAGGCAAATATTGCACATGAACAAAGCGATTGTGGCTGATTTGATTGTGATAGGGGCGCTATGGCATCTGCGCTCCCCGACTATTCCGACTCTAGTGCAAGTACTCATTTCTTGAGATATCCACTAAACAAAAACACTTGGATGGGGCAAGTTCTATCTCATAAATTAACGCAAAGGCTATTGGCTAGCTAGCGCAGCAAGCCATACATACTATGTGCAAGACGGACTTAGCTACGAATTTGAGGCCGCACCTGGGAAACAAGTATTATGATCACTATTAAAGCCATCGAAATCACTATCAATGAGCTTTATATTGAGTATGGCAGAGCAGACAAGATGACAAAGATATCGCCACCTAACCAGCGAAATCCGCTGTCCTGGAAGATGACACTAGACTCAGCCAATGTAAGCTAGAATGAATGCGGATCGGTTTGCCCGTCTGTCTGTGCCAATATAAATGAGATTAACTGATGGTTTAAGGGAAGCGTCTGCAGCAGGGCCAAGCAACCATTGCATTGATTCACGTCTCAGAGTACGCTCAACTGGCAAGCTAATTGCATATTATATGTCACATTGAAATTTTGTGCAGCAGGCAATGGAAACTTCTGTGAGTTGCTCTAGTACGACATCTTTTCTTTCTATCTGCCCACGGCCCTTAACTATGGGTGTATACATCTCGGGCCGGCTAGTGGCCGTGCAGTTACATGATAGGATCGCTCCATAAAATGTCGGCCAAGTCAAGTCCCGACAGAGGTGGCAGATAGTATTACTATGCCAATAGCCAACATAAAAAAGCGTTGAGGCAAATTCTATCAATAGCCTATACCTCCAATGTGTTCTCAAAAGAAAAATATAAGCAAGCCATGATGCGTGGCACTCCTCACAGTATCAGCGCCTCCTGTGGCTAAAGACCCATTCACCGCAAAATGTGCATATAGTAAAAAAGACATGGGACACAAGAAAAGGAAACTCAACATTTCAGAGAACGAGGTAAATATAGATCTGTTGCGAATCAAAAACATCGAGGCAATTGAAGGTCAATATTTCTCCATGCTTATCCCTGATCATGTGTCTTATTTTGAGTCCAGTTCTCCCGTCAGGCACTGACTGGCAAGATGCATCTGCTCTGCCAATCTTTCTCACAAACCCTCTGTTAGATTGATGGTGTTGTTGCCTCTACATTCTCATGCGTCGTTGAGGCTCTGTTTTGCGGAATTTCCGCACTCGGAATCCCGTCCCCGCTCTCTTATGATCTGAGCACAGGACTCTTCGGAATCGCCGTGTCTAGAGTGTGCCGCGATTACTTTGTTGGTGGTTCGTTGGTGTAGCTCACGTTAAGCAGCTTTGGAATTGGTTTATGGGAAGTTATCTCTCACCCAGCTCTCGAAATCGACCCTAAATGTCTCGTTCTTACTGTATCATGCTGCTGCCATAGACTTCGCCATCTTCGCCACTGTCAAATCTACACTCTTGCATCCACCTTGGCCAGTTTGTCGTTTCCCCAACTATCTAGAGCTTCACAGCGTCGGAAAACCTAGTATACATTTCCAGTCGGCCTGCATAGTGCCTAATCTTCTGGCCCTTCTTTCCATTTCGTCAGATGCCCCAGGCCTAGTGGATCGTGAGCTGATAGACTTCGCTATTCTCGGGTTGTTAACACGCGTTTTTAGACTTTCTACTTTTAGTGAAGCAATTTCAGCTACGTTTCTAACCGGTCTGAGGGTTGCTTCCGCACCTGCCGCCCCTCTCTATTTCCGTCACATATGCTACAGCCTTTTACGCAAACATTTCCCCCATCGTATACAGCCTGACCAGCTCTAAGGTCACGTGGTAGAGGCTTGGTTGAGTCGTCGATCAACGGTTCAAGCATCACATTTGCCTTACTATCATCCCATTTATTCTCAGCACTTATAGGAGGCCGTTTGCGTTGCACGTAAATACCCATATCCCGCCTACACGTATCGTTTCTTGCCTAATAGTTTATAAGATTGAGGAAGCCGCCAATCAGCCTGCGCAGGCTTTGCTTCTTCATCGTCTTGTATATTAGCAGGCTAGCTCCGATTCTGTCGTGAGGCATGATTTCACGTTTTCCTCTAATTGTCTAGTGAGCACTGAGCAGTACGCTCTGACTTGACGCGATATTCGAATCATCACCAAGCCGGAATTGGCGCGATTGTTGTCCTAGTCTACCACATGAGCTTCAAAGTCAAATATATCAGCTAACACACCGTAAATACAGGGCTACCTTACGAACAGCAACCAACTTGTCACGCTTTTCACAAAGATTGTTTGTTTAATGGCTGTTATATCATAGATACATATAAATAGACTTTCGTCTATAGCGGCAATCATCACGCACTACTTCCAGCTTCTCAAACCATGCCTCCTTCATACTTTTTTAATCTGGATAAGATATTTGTGTAACGCCGAGCTCAATAAAGCAGCTAAAAGCTGGCAAATAGAATGCACATGGTAGCCATATTCGGAAACAGGACAACTTTGGCTTTCTAGCTTATATTGAGACGGATTTGAATTTGAATTTGAATATATTTAACGTCTACTGGAATCACGGAGATCAAACGCCGCCGGACTGGTTACCGGACAGAATTAACCCTCTGCAAGGTTCACTATAGAGGTTTGCAGCGCAATTGGTCCCAAGTTACTTTGTTGCTCGTTTCCGCTCTATCATATTCAGACGGATTAATCGTACAAACTGGGTAGGACGTACCGAATGCCCTTAGGATGGGAAGAAGAAGAAATTAGTGGTCATGGTTTTCGTTGTCTGTCTAATTCTTGATTGAAGAGCCAACGGTAGATATTAGGAGGACGTGCTGAATATCCTAGAGTGAAGAGAAGAAAGAAAATGAGAGACTGATTGATTTTGGAATGTGTCTAACTAATTCTCGCTTGAAGAGCGGATCTCAACCGATCTATATTTCCATCACTGCAGTACTTAAACCACCAATGGTCATAGAAAAAGCCCTTCATGTCTGATACGAACCCTAATGTTTGTCCGAACATTGTTAGGGTCAGCAATCCTGATAACTCGGACTTAGGTTATTACCGACATTGATCAATTATTCTAGGGTCCTATGTATCTACAGCAAACACATGCTTCTAGCTTTCCATGAGTGGCTAATATAGGAGTAAGATTGATGAGTTATATATTCTTCTTTAAAATTTTGATTCTTATTCTCGTCTAGTTTATTTTCCTTTTGCCGTCATATCCTCTTCTCTTGCTAACCTCTCGCCCTAGTGGCTTCATTGTCTGTCGTCGCTCTATAATATAGCTTGGCTCTGTGGCATGTCCTGTGGCGAGTTTCCATCTCGCTGAAGTAGCATATGCATGCTATACTAGATGAAGTTAAAAAACCTTATGTAGCCATAGTAGAGGTAGTCTATGTAGCGGAGGGGTTAATCTCATCACCACCAACTACGCCACGAGAAGCCTCATCAACAGTGGTCGCATCAACTTCGCCAGAATCACCGAGGGGCTCAGGAGACAGATACTTGTCGTTAAGCTTCAGGATCTCCTTCACAACATTCTGGCCTGGGAAATCCATCGCGATGATGCCAAAACAGGTGCCCTCATTATTTGAGAGGTATTGACCAAGGAGCTTGTTTATTCCAGAATCAGGATTGTTCTTAGCAGCAAAGTTGATCGGGCTAACTCCTGCACTAGCTGTAGTGTAGGTGATGCGAAGCTTATTAGAGTCTCCCGAAGGAGCCTCGCTAAGATGAGATTTGATGCCATCCCATTTCGAGTCCTGAAAAAAGGTACTAATAGACAGCTTGCTGTTGTAATTAGACACTGTTTCCGGATTCCAGGGGAGACCATACTGGCCAGGGGGGCTCGACTTGAAGTCCTGCAGAACCAGAACCTTGCCACGAAGCTGACCAATAGTAGGAATAGTAGTGTCGTCGGCTTTCCTGGGGTAGAAATAATTGGCGGCCTCGTTACCAAACACTGTGCCAGGGAAAAAGTGTTGGTCCATGTATGTTTTGAATTTTTTGGCATCAAGAACGCCGCTTTTCTGGATGCGTAGAATGACAGCTTCACGAGGGTGAGCATCGAGAAAGTTGAATATAGCGTTAAGGACCTTGTCGAGAGTATAGTCAGTGTCGGACATGCCATTGTACACTCTTATATTATAGGTTTCATATCGGCAGGTAATGTCGACGTATCTGATGCCACCATTAAGCTGCTCGGTCAAAGGTTTGTTTTGAGTCCGCACTAAACTATTCTTCATTTGGTCCGTCACGGAATTGTGGGTGCCGGGGATGACGAGACTCGTCAGAGGCGTATCATCTGCAATGTTGCGCATCCAGTCGGCGTTTTGGCCGGCATCGACGTCAAAGGACCAGAAGTCATCGATACCTTTGTACCTACCAGCCTGACATAAGGCTAGGCAAGCTAGTGTTGTGAGAAGAGAGAAGCGCATGGCGGCGGCGGAGCCAAACAAATATCAGTGTGGGACAGGCTCAAAGGCTGGTTGGGAGATGTTGAAAGCAGGATGGGGGGAGTATCAGCAACTATAAGTCGGATTGCTAAGAAACGACATTTGAAATCTTGGGTGGCGGGCACAACATTGTATTAATAGCTGGTCCATGACCGGATTTCTGTAGGCTCACGTTGCTGAGATTTAAATTCTAGCTATGGCCATGATAGTGACTTGGTGATATGTTCTCCTAGCTTTCATCAGCTAAGCTAGAACCAACGTAAGGAAGTTCCCACATCATCTCCGACTCCTTGTAAGTTTCCACCACTTTGTTTCTTTGATAGGCATTTCCAGGTGATTTATCTAACCGAAAGTCCTGACCGTCCATAGCCGCCATATTAGCCAAGCTCAATCCAGAGAGCAATCGAGCTGTAGTAAGCCCGGAGCTTTTTTACTTTTTTAAGTTTTTCCATGAAATCTATGATCACCCTCCTAAGATCTCCTCCCAGTCAGGTAATTCTCAGTCCGAGCGCCTTGGTTGCATATATTTTTGATTAATCTTTTTGCCACTTACACTGGCTCTTGGGATTGTATTAGTAACATAAGCATCGTTGGGTAACACTAGGTCTATTGCTTTTATGCGAAACAGACACAAGTCAGTAATTTGCTAAACTGGCCTGTTACTTGTACCTGCAGTAAAGCAGCACTATTTAGGTCATTTTGAGTCTATGGTTAGTTAAAAAAAAGAGAGAATGAAAGGCTTTGATTTATCCACCGACAACACGAATCCACGCTCTGGCCCAAATAGACATGGGCCAGAGAAGCACAAGACACGACAATGCCAGTGCGAGCGCCCTAGGTCGAGATATTGTCGATCCAGGTTTTTTATTCCTGATGTCTATTTTGTGCATTAAGTAATGTATTGCATTTTTTCGGATGATTCGGGTGTGTTGTGTCCTTTGTATTTGATTTCCGCTGGATCACAATACTCGGACTTGCAGACTTGGGCGAGACTAGGCTTTGCCGATGAAGCTCATCTGCGTGGGCTGTGAAAAAAAAGCGGCGGTACGATTCTGTGCACGATCTAACAAAGCCATGTGCCTGATATTCTTTCTTTTCTATCCATGCGTATGATGAGCCACTCCTTCACGTTGTGGCTTAGGGGGAGCCTAATCCCGTGCCATTAGAAGTGGTACGATAGTTTCTCAGACCGGCCATGAGCGGGCCCTAACTACCGACCGGTTGTCCAAAATTCCTACCCGAGCATATACATTTCAAAGGCGTCATATTGCGCTATTGGCCATTTTGGACATGTGCCAGTCTCCATAATCAACTAGCTGAAGGCCTGACCAATCACCCAATCAAGATCCAAGGCAGACGTCCGTGAAGCCACGTGCTGGAGCTATAGCAGTATTAGATCATATGCAAAACTATAAACATCGCAGTTCAATAGTTTAGTGCTGAATATCGGAACATGGTCGTTTTGATGTAAATTTCTGGGTAGAAAGGGCTGTTCCATTCAATATACTATTTATTCACCGAGACAGAGACTATTCTATCCACAGCAATTAAACATTTGCTTCATCGCTTTCTGGCGGCTCATGATGTAACTAGGCGAAGATTTCGACGGAAAATAGGAGAAATAATCAACGTCTATCATAGAGTATAGCTAGCAACTGAATACTCTTTCTGCCACACCTTGACTAAATCAACATAAAATGTAGATCCATGATCACACATCTATGCGACCCCAGTATGGCCTGCATATTATTTTACAGTCTTTATAGGTCTTAGTTCTACTCTTATTGAATGCATAAGTCTTAATCTTACATTCCGTCCACTCACGCGAAGCTGTTCCAGATAGAGATTAGATCGTGATCACATGTCCTCTCAACGGCATATAATGGCACTTCGAGAACGGAGTTTCTTGAAGCTAGATGCCGTCGCCTGTCTTGCACAGCAGCTTAGGCTGATTGCATGGGAATATAAATCCTGGGGCTATACGGATGATAAGCCTCCGTGGTGTCCGGTACCAGGCCATACTTCACTTCGTACACCTTTCTTCATGAACTTGGATCTCTTTTTCGCATTTGCCAAGACCCGCCGCTTGAACTAGTTAGTTTTTGACTCGTGTTGAGGTTGTAACATACAAAGTTCGACTCGCTTAAGTCTACGCACTTATCGGACAACTCATTACATTAATCCTTGTATGGGAGGTCGAATAGCGAGGGATTTCTCGATATACAGGACTTCTGGAACAGTTTTTTAGTAACAAGTGCGTCTTACGCCGATGTAATATAGAAAATAGTCAGCCATTCCAGGACTGTCACAGAGAGAGTGCTGATGAAAGGAGATTCATTCTGGAAGAAAAAGTCTATTCTTGGGTACTCACCTCTTCACATACCAGTGCCCACAGATCAAATGTGTGCACAATCTAGGCAGGTACTAGCGCTTAATCTCGAGTCAGTAAGTCTTCGATCTTTGGATTTGGCCTTTATTTCCCTCCGCTCTTCATAAAAGTTGGACCCGTAGGAGTATCTTTGTAGTCTTGGGCATTTTCCCGCCCTTTCTATCGCTATCCGTTGATAGAGGCCAACCGCAAGAAGCTGTTGAGACACGCCACAAGATGAAAACTGCTCGTCTGCTAAAATGTTGAGCTGAAAGGTGGACGCTTCAGATGAATCGAGCCCTACAGCCATTGACCGCCATTCAGTAGAGCACCGGTGTTAATTTACTCTTCTATACTACTGAGAGAACGAATGAAAACGCAGTACACTACTTATACAGGCTTTAGCTAGAACAGACTTATGGCATTACAAAGGGAACGAATTAAATAGACTACGCTCGTATATCCTTCAATAAATTCGAGATCACGAGGAAGTTGATTGAAAACTATTGACCCAAGGCCATAGCCAAGTAGATAGAGCACAGTACATTCAGACGGCTGTGGTTATAGTGTGAGTATTGTGACTGAAGAAACGAACTTGCAAGTATATAGATCCATGAGAAAAATCGTGTCCCGTAGTTGAGGCTTATCAGCTTAAGCGCAAATTCATCCAATCCACATTCTTGGAAGAGCCGCTCCGTTAGAAGGCAGTCTATCTCACCCGTCATCATCCCGATCTTGGTCACTATCCTCAGCGGCGAAACGATTGTGAGACACAAGGCGATAACTAATAGAGTTTCTGTCGGTAAAAGTCAATCTAAATGTGGATAACTGTGAGAATACCGGTGACCGTACTCAAACCCCTTCTGTCTGAAAAGGTGGTGTGAATTCGGTCGTCTTGGTAATCTCTGATTTCTATTCTCTATCTATCGCAGGATGCGGCCTGTCACATAGTAATAGGGGTCGACTCGGGCCAGGGCGGTGTGGCACGTGCCATGGCTTCGTCATCCCTATTCTGCCACTATTAAGGACCGCATTATGGACCACATCGACAGTTTCTAACTACATCACTGTGGTATGTCATGTTCAATGACCCACTAACTTTACAGCACAGGTCATGAAGGCAAGAGGCAGAGGGCCAGTTTCCTTGACTATATCTGGGGTTGAATCATGGGGGGGACAGGTGCCAAAGCTCAAGACTAAAAACAAGATTAAATCGCTTGGGAGTATTATGGAGTCTTTCACTAAATTATATGAAAATGAGATCAGTCAAATGCATTAGAATTCAAGAACCAAGATTTCATAAGTCTGAACGAACTACAGTTAATTAGTAACATTTGTTTTTGCATGTTTCGTGACCTCACTAGTGTTAAGGTATGCGTAATATATGTTATGTTACACAAAGGGGAGACCCATCTTCACACCTCTGTTGTAAGCTTGATGGATAATTTGAGGCTGCTTTTCTTATCCATTAAAGCATTTCTGACCACCTCCAAATGGGTTGCATCCTAAACTACAGCAGTGCCGTAATATCCAGTTGTGGGCTCGGTACATGCAGTAACTTGTACATCCGTATTAGCCCAGCAGGCCTATGACATCAGAAATATATCTCGGGAGTTTTAAGGCGCTTGCGTACTATCTCTATTTTAACAGAGATATGACTATTTATATACACAAGACGTCCGTCATACAGGTATGTCTATGTGTTAAATATCTAGTATCGTATCACAGATACGGAGTAAGCCCAATAGTGAGCTGGCTAACTTGCAGAAAACAAGCCCAAAACTACAACCCAAGAGATATAAAGTGACTAATGATCACGACCAGGGCATTTTAATCACCATCGCTACCACCACTAGTGGAAATTGTAGTAAGGAAAGTAACGTGCGTCGGCCTGGGCAAGGAACTACTAAATAGTGGGTCGAAGATAAGCTGGGCAGCACGACGGAGCCGGTTTCAAGAAATATTAACAGCTCACATGTATGCGTTTATCCGTTGATATATGAAATATAAATGTAGACATGCAAAGCTGTTGGAAAAGGGCGTGCAAAAGAACATAATTACCGGGAGCCCACGTCTTGGTAGCATGACGGGTATGTCCTGTTATAAGATGAGTTGGTAGCTTGATATTGATAATAGCTAGTACATCATACACTCTAGTTGGCTGTTAGTCTGGGCTTGCGAACCAAACTTTCCGCATGTCAAGTGGCAGAAATTGCGTCACGCTCCTGATTGTGGTAACCTTCGTGTCCCAATATACGTAAGGGAGTTCTTTAACGATGGGCTTTTTGCTAACACCGCATATTTGATGGCGGTTTCAATGTAGGCGAACTTTATGAACAGTGGACTGCATCCATAGTGTTGGCAGGGTACCTGCAAGTTTGTAAATTCTCACTTCTTGACATTTCTACGATATACATCCTAAGACCTCTGTATTCATCATCACTATAACAGGAAGGATTTTGGTTTTATAAACTCAATTTAATAGTAGATATAAGGAGGACGTACTGAATATCCTGAATGAAGAGAAGAAAGAATGAGTGATTGATTAATTGTTGAATGTGCCTAACTAATTATTACTTGGAGACCGGATCTCAACCGATTTATATATCCATCACTGACATGTCTAGACTAAACACATGGTCCTTGGAAGAAGGTCCTTTATGTCTGATGCTAACCGTACAGTTCAGCCGAACTGGATCAGGGTCAAATATCCTGGTAGTCTTGACTTGGACTACTGACAAAACTTGGGTATTAGTGTAAATTTGTCAAGGGCCATGTCTCACTATCCAACTAGTCTAGTGCTAGCCTCATTAACAGCTATCGCAAGTGCCATCATCAGAATAACTAGGTAGAAATCAGATACGGGTCGTTAAGCTTCACAATCTCGCCAACAAGATACCGGCCGGGAAAGTCCATGACTATAATACCGAAACAGCTCCCCTCTGTTTTCGCTAGGTATTGGCCAAGAAGCTTGTTCATCCCAGTGTCTGGGCTATTTCTAGCGGCAATGTTGATAGGGCTGACGCCAAGGCTAGCTGTAGTATGGGTGATACGCAGCTTATTAGAGTACGCCGAAGGATGCTGGCTAAGGTGATCTTTCACGCCAGCCCATCTTGAATCCATAAAAGAAGTACTGGCCGCCAGCTTTTTGTTGTAGTTAGAGACTGTAAGTGAGCTCCAGGGGAGACCATAATGGGTATCCGCGCTAGTCTTGAAGTCATGGAGAATGAGAATCTTGCCACGGACCTTTTCAAGAGTAGGTATGGTAGTGTCATCACATTCCCGGGAATAGAAATATTGGGATTCTTTTGTGTTATCTCGGGCGCCAGAAGTTATTTTCTTTTCGAGGAATTGGGCGAGAGCTTTAGTATCATCAAGCATGCCGCCTCCCTGAATGCGTAGAATGATAGCTTCGCGAGGGTGGTAACGGAGGAAGTCTTGCATAGCATCGAAGACATTCCCAAGAGTGTAGCGAGTATCGGCAAGTCCATGGTATACTCTGAAAACGTGATCTTTATATAGGCAAGTAATGTCAAAGTATCTGATGCCTCCATTAAGCTGCTCAACTAGAGGTACGTTTTGGGTCTGTATCAGGCTGCTTTTGAATTTGTCTGTCATGGAATTGTGAGTGCCAGGGATGGATAAACTTGACAGAGGAACGCTGTCCGCAACCTTGTCCATCCAGTCAGAGTATGAGCCCTCGTTGACATCAAAAGACCAGAAGTCATCGATACCTTTGTATACAGAAGCCTGACTGAAAACCAAAGAGGCCAACGTCGCGAAGAGGGATAAGCGCATACTGACAACGGAGCTAGGCAAGTATTAGCTCTGGACAAGCTCAGAAATTGGCAGGTGAAGAAGAAGGGAAACAAAAAAGAGATAAGATAACTGCCGATAAATTGATAGGGAAAAAAAGACAAATGGAATCTTGGTCAGCGGGCATGATATAGTACTCATGGCCATCATGGCAGGAAATCAACCGGCGGTTGGCACTACTATGATTTCAAGCCTTGTTATAGTCATGATAATAGCGCAGTGATCTATTCGAGAGGATTTCATCGGTCAAGCGAGAATCCCCACAAAGAACCTTCTACATCCCGTTGAGCTTCTCAGGACAGAATGTAATTGAGGCCCTAAGGCACAGAGATGAAAATGATGGGGTATCTGTATCTGTGCCACCACTTTGGCTGTTTTCAGAGCGAGCGCTGTCTAAGCCTTGACAGGCCAAAAGCCCTGACCAGTCATAGACTTGGCCGTCGCGATACTAGCCAAGTTAAAGTCAAGCACGTAATTCGGGGTATTAAACTGTAGTAAACCCCGCTCTTTTTGTAGGCATGATATAAAATGTATGACCACCTTCTCTGAATTCGCTTTCGATCAGGACATGCCCTGACCCTAGCGCCTCAGTGGTATGTATTGTCCCGTCTTCTGTTGCCAAGGGCATTGGCTTTCAACATTACATGAACACTATAAATGGAACTTTGGTCTCCGCTTTGCATGAGACAAGGCTTTTCTTGTTTGGATGTGTATATCGTAAACTATTCTGGCTACGTTGTTGTGTAATAATACCTCACTATATGCCAGACGTGCTGAATCCTCTTTAGGCAAATGAATACTGTGGAAACTAGACATCGAAACACTCGAATTCATTTATTAACAGAGCTAGTCTATGTTTGGTAACTTCAGATTAGTTGTCTATTCTCTAGGGCTAGTTAGGCTCAAGCTTCTACTAACCTCGCTTAATTCATCTTTTCAACACTCGGTGCAGCACTCGGCGCTAGCCCAAGCGTCTTTAATTATCGGACCGCTATTGGGTCTGTCCTCAAGAATGGACGAGAACCGAAAGCCTAGCAACACTTGCCAACAACATAAAATGGCCGAGGGATGTGATTAGTCCGAAAGCTCTAGCCTTGAGCTATGGTGCCCTCCGCAGAGGAGAAGCCCCTATCCCTATTTGTCATTGATGTCTTTCCATGGAGAGCACCGAAAGGTGCAACCATATTCTGGTCAAAACGGACGCTTGAGCGCAAAATATAGCCCATGGAGTGGCGTCTTTAGCTGCAAGAGGGCCTTACCATGGCGTTGTCGGAAGTGGAAATGCTTTTCCCGCACTTGACATCTAGAATCTCAGGCACGAGGAACACAAACTCGTGTCTAATTTACGTCACTAGATTGGACAATGCATCAAAGGGTCGTCGTCACTATCACCATTATCCATGAGACCACACCTTCCGCCCCCATCCCATTTTCAAGTCCGGGTGAACATGGCTGGAGTTAAGGAAATATCTATGTATAGTTACTTCCGCTACAACAGCCCATTGCGGTAAACAGTATAGTTCTTATGATTGCATGTCAGGTTGTACGAAGGAGACTCCAAGACTAAGGAAGGATTGGGGTGGGGGCTAAAGATCAAGATTCATACCCTACCCTTATGATATGATATGTGCACGATATAATCTAGACATGCTTGAATCCAGGGAGAAGCCTATTCAGCATGGACGATAGCCTATTTGCGTGCTCCCTTGTACACGGCCTACAAGTGACTTTTTATGATTATGCAATATTTGCTACAAATGCACCGACTTCTGAAGCCACAGGCAATAGAAAGCTGTTGAAGCAGCTTCAAAACACCTGTACTTGTCAATCTTATGCCCACAGCATAGAATCGCGAATGAATCAAGATTCAAATGAACCGAAATTCGTACATCAGAAATTCAAGCTGAAGCTATTGCGTGGGTAGTAGAATAGCGACCGAAGAGGGTTAAAGTCGCATTCAATATAACAACACCGTTTGAACTGAACTAAGGGAATGTTGTTGTTATTATGGCCGCTATGTCACTATCACCAAAAGTGGCATTCAGTGATCGTACATATTAGGAGGACGTACTGAGTGGCCTTGAATGAGAAGGGGATATATTTATGATTTCTGGTTGTATCTTTTCTAACTAATCCTTAACTGAAGTGCGGATTTTAACTGGTTTATATATTCCACCTTAGTGCACAGACCGAACAAAAGGTCTTGGAAGCGGCCCTTCTTATCACATTTGAAACTACCGGTAAGAGCGTTTGGCCGAATTTGTCGGGGGTAACTCTCCGACAGCCCCGACTTGGATTACCGACATTTACATCAACATAAAAGAGTGACAAGGCACAGCCATAGGCACGGATCCCTCGACCAACGTTGACACAGAGATGCCGCATTCTAAGAAAATCGTGTGCACTTGGCCTCACTGACCGTCGTCTCATGTCTTGGTATCCCGATAGATGTATATCGTCGGGTAAACTCAGCAAATTGATTTCGATGGCGGCCGGTATTCCAGATAGCTACATCGGATCATAAAAGTTGAAATATTGACGCTGTGCTTACCAAATGACGAAACTTACCAGTTCCAAAGGATAATATTAGCATTCTACATTTATATAGCTTACGCTTTTGACTGAAGGAACATCCATTATTAGCCCAGTATCCTTGTGATTTGAAAACGGCACTTCTATATGGTATTTCATCTAGGTGGTGTTTTATCAAAGATGGCAAAGGGTATAACATAAATGATCATCATACGCTGCAGGCAAGAATGTATCACACTTTTCTTATACATTCATCATAGGAATCCCAATGAAAACACAACAAACTACTTAATGGATCCAAACTACTCGCTACACTCCTCCCCAAATGCCTTAACTACCACTACCTGGTATGTTCTTGCATCATAGCCAGGCTTGCCGTAGACACCACAATTCTGAGTCCCTAGTTGTATCAGCCTTCCCCGACCCAACCACCACTTCTCAACGATTCGACCTTGACCTGCGCATCAACGTCCATTTGACCAATCGCTTGCTCTTCTTCCTCTACCACCATTGCTTCTTTTTTCTGTAGTCGGGTTCTTTTTGCCCCCCGCCGTCGACTTAGTATCTCATTCGCCTAAGGTCTTCAACACTAGCCTTTAATAAGGCAACCTCATGCATAACTAACTATATTCCCTTAGAAGAAGATCGTGCAGCCTGACAATTGACCATGGGGAGTTACTTTTGTGTCTTTCAAGTCACCTCTCGAAGCATCCTGACTAAGACCAAGCCTCAAACACGATATTTAGGGTCTTAGAGATCCAAGGGGTTGATGGTTCAGCTTCCTCTTCAGCAGGCGTTGGAGTCCGTAATTACACATCATGCTTTGAGACGTCACTTTCTAGGCTGAGAGGGATAGGCGTGATTCCTCTGGAGACTGACTTGATATTCGTTTCTGTCATGGTGGCCTAAAATACGGCGCGGAACTCTGGGAAGAACTCGGTCTTTGAAACTTGGGCTATAGAGCATCTGATCAGATGCTCTATTTTTTGACCGTAAACGTTCTTAAGCATACTGAAGCACCCAACATCAAGGGGCTGCAGTAGGTGAGTTGAATGGGGTAGCATAAAAAGCCTGGTGATCTTATTCTCCTAGCAATATCTCTCGAATTCAATGGAGTGGCGGCTTTCATGACCATCGAGGGTCAAGAGACGATGGCGGCTAGTGAATACTTGGTTGCGCACCAATCCAAGTGCTTAATCCACGAGACCAGCCTCGTTATCAGTCCAGCCATCTTGAGTCATTGCAATAGCCTAATCGCCCGGAAGGTTGCTTCTCAGTACCAGTTAGCGGTGTGATATTGGTCCTCGCCGATGACAAACAGCAGGATCGCTTAGCGAGCTGCATTTCGCTTGAGTGACCGCAATCCATTCCCGGTTTCCAGGCTGCACGAATGGCGTTCATTACATGTTGAGTAGCCTTCCATACAATACATGACCTATATCTTCAAAACCATCACCGACATTGCCTTTGGCTGGAAACATGCGAAAAGATTGACACTCTATCACAAAATCTGGAAAGGGCTGTAAGGGTTGGTTTTTTCAAGATCTCAAGACATGGATGTAAGATACATAAAACTTGGGAAAGAGGAGCGATTTTTGAACAAAAGATCTATTCCACATCAACTACATAATGATCCGTTCCACAAGATCAGATAGTTGACACGACTATCTTCGTATGCTTCCTTGCTACTATAGCCATCCAAAGCTATGTGAGATAATGCGTACGTTCAGGTTTGATCAAAAGGGTAACATCTTGTTATCTAACTAGGGTAGGACTAAGCTCATCGTCACTAGCCTCAGCCTCATCCTCACTAAATTCAACAGAAGGTGCCTCATCAAGACTAACTGTGCTAAAATCAAGCTCGTCGGCTATGGCAGGATCAGTGTGGCCAACAACATCAGAAGTACGCTCATAAGGCCGATACCTATCGTTGCGCCACAAGATCTCTCCAATAAGATGCTTGCCAGGGAAGTCCATCACAATAACACCATAGCAGTCATTCCCGCCATTCATAAGATATCGACCTAGACGCCTGTTCATTCCATATTTATCGCCCTTTTTAGCGGCAATGTTGATGGGACTGGCGCCAGCACTAGCGGTAGTGTGCGTGATACGCAGCATATTGGAGAATTGCCAGGGAATGCGGCTAATATTTTCTTTGACGCCTTTCCATTTCCGGCTCAGGAAAAGGCCCCCAGCAGTAAGCCTGTGGCTATAACTAGAAACAGAATATGAGTTCCAAGGGATGCCATAGCGGCCAGGTGGGCTGGTCTTGAAGTCCTGCAGAATTATAATCTTGCCGCGAGCTTCACCAAGAGTGGGGATAGTAGTGTCATCGTCATCCCTGGAGTAGATGTACTGGGCAGCTCGGTTGTCTGGTTCGGTACCAGGAACAAAGTATCTCTCAATAAAGCTTAGGAAGGCTTCTGAATCACCAAGAGAAGACTCCTGGATACGTAGAATGATGGTTTCGCGGGGGTGCTCGCCGAGGAAGTCATACATGGTGGTTAAAACATCCCCAAGACTGTAGCCAGTATTGACAACCCCATGGTACACCATCATATTATAGTCGATATACCGGCAGCTAACGTCAATGTATCTGATACCACCAAGAAGTTGCCCGGCTAGAGGCACGTTTTGACTCTGAAACAGATTATTTTCGATGCGGTCAGTCATAGAATTGTGAGTTCCAGGAATGATCAGTTTCGACAGAGGCACATCATCATCTATGCTGGCCATCCAATCAGTGTATTTTTCGCCGTCGTTGAGATCAAAGGACCATATGTCTTCAATACCTTTGAATTGACCGGCACGACTCAAGGCCAGACAGGCCAGTGTCGTGAGAAGAGATAAGCGCATATCGGCCACGAACCTAAGCAAAATTTGGGTACCAGAGAATGCCGAAGACAAACAGGCGAAAAAGAGATGCGGGCGGTCCAAAGCAGTTAATTCTTGGGGGATGAAAATGTGCAGGAGTCTTGGACGGTGTGCATACTATTCTACATGTAGTAGGGCTGCAGCCAGACTTTAATACTCGTTCCTATCCAACTGAATCAGCGCATAAAAGTTGCCAAGTGCTGATTCGTTTCTCGAGAGCGGAATTAAAGAATTGTAAAAAAAACAGACAAGAGCTTAATATGTCTAGATGGCCCTGGAGCGAAAATGGATATATCAAAACTATGTTCCCTATCTGCGATCGTTTGCTCTGTGCAGGGCATTTTTGTGCCGCATGTCGGGTAGAAAGTGATGGATGGCCGCAGTTGAGTTATGTTAAATCCATTAAGAAACGAGCAAGAAGAGTAAAATGTATTAAAAACCGTGTAGGTGTCGCTTATTGCACAAAGCACATGGCCACTGGCAATGATTACACGAGCATCAGATTTTATGCACTTTGATTAGCTGGGATTATTTCTGTTAGTGCATTACATGCTGGGGATTCTGCCAATGTACTTCTCTTGCTGGCCAATCCTATGGCTGATTCTTTCACAGAGGAACAGAAAGGAAGTGATGTTCGTCGTGTTGAAGACTTCGGTGATTACTCTGAAATATGATTTCTTAACCATATGTTATTGTTGCGAGGCGCCACAACCAACATACCCTAACAGCAGGGTCAGTATGGGTTACACGTGACTTCAGCCACAGCTCCACTCCACCTACTTACACTCACCGAGACCAAGGGCAACGCCCTAAGGGACTACTGGAACATCCATGCTCATCCCAGCCATAGATGAACCGTTCACGAGAAGCTGGGAGGAAAAGGAAAGAGTTAGATAGTTAATATACAAGCCGATTTACAAGAACTAACAGTTATTACTCTCAAGTACTGTGATGCCAGCTAGCCCCTGCTCAGGAAAACGACCCCATGACCCCATGACCCCATGACAGCCAGTTGCCTATACCAGCAACTTCATGTATAACTAAGTGGTCAAAGCATTGCACTACTTCAGACGGTTCGAGAAGCATGATGGCATATCCGGACTGCATAGAGGCCGAGGTCGCCGGGAACTGGGGGATAATGCTCTCGGAATGGGAAGAAGGGGTGTAGCTGACATCTAAAGGAGGATGGCTAAAGATACTGAAGAACAACACGCCGTGCATCTAATAGGTAGAGAGGGAGATAACATTGTATTTAGAGAGTGAGAATTAAGTGGTTAGATTTGAACACAAAGACGGCTAAAATAAACGTTACAGAGACAAAGGCTGTGAATTAGCCCTTCCAGAAGAAAAACTTCACAGCAGCTGTGTAGCAAAATGTGATGCCCACATAGTAATTGCCATGGTCACTTGTCAAAGGCTAATGTCAGCAAAGGAAACCCTGGCCCTAGTGTCCACGTTACGAAGCTTTCAAGGTTATCCCGAGTCTGATTGCTTACATACGTTGTTATGCCGTTTTGAAGCATTGACCCTTGTCTAGGTCCTTTTCTATAAAATAGAGACAGCGCGCTCAACGACATTTTGGTATAAGAGCCCATTATTGGCATCGTATGTTGGTAACCCTAGTCGGGATTACCAGGATTGCCGACCCTGGTCAAGTTCGGCTGAACTTTAGGGTTAGTATCAGGCATAAAGGGCCATTTCCAAGGTCCATCCATATGTTGAGTCTAGACACGGTAGTGATGGATGTATAAATTGGTTGAGATTCGCTCTTCAAGCAAGAAGTAGATAGACACGGAACATAATTAACAACCACTCATTCCTTTTTCTTCTGCCCATTCAAGGACATTCAGTGCGTCCTCCTGATATCTAATGTTATTGTAAGACAATGTATATGCCTGGCATTGGGTATATTGTTATGTCATTTGGATCTTCTTTCATGAAATGATGTACTAGTATCTCTGCCAGATACCCTCGGCTCGAGCTAAGATCACGACCCAGGACTTTGGAATGGTGAAATCTTCATGAGCTTGTATACTGGAGATAAAAGAAACTGAAAGCTTTGGATTCACTGCTAAGAATAATCTATCCACAGTCCGGCCAAAGCATGAACACGGACCAGGAGAGCATGACTTATAGATGCCATGTAAGCATCCATAGATAAAGATGTAGGGCATCGTTTTTACAGTTCTTATTTTCTAGATTACTGTCTCGTACATATAGAAACTCTCATCTTGACTGCGTTCTCCTGGCTCGTATGCTTTTATTGGACTAAGTTGCAACACTTGGGTTTAAAATCTACCGTGAGCCCCAGTGTGACTGAAGAAGATTGCCTATAGCTATCTTTGGTCTGTTGAATCATAAGGAAACCACCGCCCTCTGTCTTTCCAAGAAGCCCTTGATTCCATATTTCCGCGTTATTCTCTAGTCGTGCGTGTGCTACGCCTTTGGTTTCCTAATGGCTTTTAGCCGCCCTTGCTACATGCCCTAGAAAATGGTTCGATGGTTTATTAGACTGGCTATGAGTGGAACATAGCAACGTTATTTCTGTGTCCCGGCTATTCAATGCGGGAATCTGGGTTTCAAAGTCTTGGGGTGGTGGTCATAGGCTGCTGTGGACATGTGCTAGAGGTCGCCACGAAACAGTGAAAGGCTTACCAGACCACGCAAACCGGTATGCAAGATACAGAAAATCTGGGAAGTCATATGATCGGGATTTGGTAGTGTTGGCTTACATATCAGCATTGGGCTCCTGTGAGGCCTACCTCTCGTGTACGATCCATAGAGATAACCCTCGGGACGGAGGCTGGTGCAAGCTCCCGCTATGGGCTTGGAATAAACGAGGCAGTCCTTCATGAGGGGCTGCCTCTAGTCGTGCATTTAATCACGAGATGCGTCAGAAGGAACCCCAAAGAGAAAAAGTTAATCTAGGACAAATCTGTCTGAGTACCGCGAAAGGCGTACTAATCACTTAAAGGAGCTGACTACGCTTTATTATTTCCCTGAAATTATTCATGTATGGCTTTCTTCACGGACTACTTGTTTTCCGTAAGAATAAATGTTGTACCAAGATCAACGAAAGCTATGTTGGGTCGGTCTGTTCGACACCCTCCCTCTTTCATGGTACTAACATATATATATATATGCTCATCATAGAGTGAGCGCATTTTCTAGTCTTGTGCTAACTTTGCTAGCTAACTCCTAAATATCCAGCGGCAATGTCTAAACTAATACCATAGCCGCGAATGATACATTGTTTAATGTAAGCTATAAGCTCAGGGTTCAACGAAGATTGTTGCACTATCTGATGGTAATATCAGTTAAGCAAATACAAGGCTTAAACAGAGCTACGTCTTTGTCTGCCTTCACCATCCATTCAACATTTTGATGCGGACAAAGTAACCATAGAAGTGCCTTTGATGAGCGCCATGAGTACAGAGTCTCGCCATCCAAATGACAAATGAAACAAGAAATCCATCACATAGTCCAGGACGCGGACCTAGGCACCTACTATTACACTTTCCACAGTTGGCATCTAAAATCACGCGCGCAAGGAACAACAGCATTTGTCTCAAGGGCATTATATTGGAAACTTGATTAAAATGTACCATGCACCACCCTTTCGACAACCCACCATTTCGTCAGGCAAGAAAAAGAATCGCCCACCAAAACTCAAGACTTTCATTTACACACATCTCGACAAGAATGAAGGTTATTTAAAAGTAGCTTCTTCTGCTAAGTATATAGTTGATTGAAGTTCCTAATTGTATTCTTAAACTGTCAAGTTGGGACCCGATTTATGTGGGTAGTAGTAAGGAAACATTACCACTTCAATCCCTAACTTCCTCGCTACTCTTTTGCAATATTATTCCTGATAGTCTCTCACAACATGACCAAAACGCTTTCATCGCAGCCTCATTGGATATATGCAGAACATGAAATGGTTGAGGTTATATTGGATGTCACCGATAATGGCTTTTCACCCTCTCAGGAGTCCCAGTGACAATTAGTGCCTCGAACCACTCTAATCTACAGACTTAACGGTCAGACGGTCGTAAAAGAGCAAATACAGCCTAGTCAACGGTTATCCAAGAATCAAGAAGACAACCCGACTTCCTGGTCTTTTCGTGGGGAGTCTCTAAGGTGCGTCCCGTCCCACAATCAGATTCGTGTTTGCGTTATGGGAATGCTAAGACAACAAGGCGACTCACCGGAGTTCAGACGCAACTGGGTAGCTAGATTCACTGATCACCACTCGGATCTTAAGATCAAGATTGATAGATGTCAGCAAGTTGGTAAGTTTGAATCATTTGCGCCTAAAGCAGTTCATCAGTACTTCAATATCAGGGAGGGCCAGTATGGCTGGATTCGGCCCGAGAACACTATTAACGTTAACGAACGAGGCATAATGATTGGTTTTGGCAAGCCTCTGATTCTATTTTCACCATAGTTTTAAAATTTGACCGGCTAGACTCTCTTTGTTAGGGCTGGATAGCCTAGTAGCCGGAAGAGCAAACCTGATGCGGAAGACTCTTCTTAAGGGACCACAAACTCAAAATTGGGCCTCATTCAGAAGCTACTGCTGTTCACGGTGGCGCCTCAACTCTTGGCATGATTTTAAAAGATAAATAACTTTAGAAAGAAACACTGGTTTCTTCATAACTTCAGGAAGATGGCCGACTGGCATTACATAACTTCACCCAATGGGTGGACTGATGAACACTCTGCAGTTGGACGACTTGAAAGAGTCTATTTGTCTCAAACCAAGCCGAACGACGAGTCTGATGCCAGATTAATCATTCTGTAGGGCCATGGAAGTTAACGGTAACATGTTTGTTTACCTGGCTAGAGGCTTCTGCTAACTGAGCTAAGGAGGAATGGATGGCTAAGTGCTTTTTGAATAATATTTACTGTTGCCACCTTCCAGAACATTGCTCCCATGATCTTCAGCACTTAGGTAATGAAGTATTTAATGCCTCCAAAGCCGCAAATCGCCAAGAACTGGAAAAGCTCACTTCCCTGACTGATTCTGCTCCAATGGATAAGGTCAAATTCATCAGAGCCTCTGCCAAGGCTCGCTAAGTGGGAATGACTAGGTGAAATGCACTCTATAGCTTCAAGGTTACTGGGAACTGGCCAATTTCTCGAGCCAAAGCTCCATGGCATCCAGAAATTGGAGAGGATAGGCCGAATGACGGTCTGAAAAGGACTCCAGAGAGCGTGCCATACTTCGGGTCGGATGAAACACCAAAATCTAGCCTCCACATTTGTGGTCGTAGGCTTAACACAGCACTCAAGACGCAGAGATAGTATAGTGTGATAGCTAAAAGGGTTGAGGCACAGTAGCAGATGGTGACGGCATATTCCTTGAGGATTGCTGGTCTAGAGGTGGAACTGGCTCGTCTGAAAAGAGGGAAGAAGAGGAAGGCCATACCTAATCTCAATAATTGCTTCGTAACTCTAAGGGAGTTTCTAGTGGTTGGAGATATATTTCTGAAGAAGAAAGTGAAAAGAAGCTCGTTGTGGTAAATGACAGCTCTTCAGAGAAGTCGGGGTCAGAATCAGAGTCTGCTTCAGTTATTGAAGGTAGAGAGTAAAGCATACCACCTCAGCGAACCACTAGGCCTGAGAGACTGACCAAAAAAGCCATGATTCAATAGATAAATCGATGGCAAACTGAAATGAGGTAACAGTTCGCAAATAACTTTTATTTCAGTTGAATTGGGTGTAAGTGAAATAGGTGAGTTTTGATGGTGTAATTCTTTTTGCCTGTCGAAAGGGTATAAAGATAAGGGCAATGCATCATGTTACACTTAAACATCACAGTTCAGTTTTCTGTTTAGTTCATCTTTCTTTGATTCTTCTTTTGCTATCCCTTCAATTTCCATTTCTTGTTTCTCAGTGGAAGCATTGTAGATTTCCATGCCATACTTTAACTCGACGAAAGGTTAGTATGCTAGAACGCGATAAACATTAAGCGAATGGTCGGTCTACTGGGCCCCTGGCTGACAGGCACGGACAGACTAAAATTAGAATAATTCCAGATGACAATGCCTCTACTACTGTGAGAATATAGGTCCAGTATTTCCATTAAGCTTCCTTAAGGTTCTATCTTTTCCCCCTCCCGAGTTTCATTACCCCTTTTCCCTATATCATGGCCTTTCTGATAAAAACGGTGTTCTATCAGTTTATTCGGGCTTCAACAGAAGCTCTCCCAGAAGTCTACTTTCATCCAGCTTAGTGGCCAAATCTCTACAACTACCGAAGCCCAAGACGTATTTTTCTGCGAACAATAATGACTTCTCTTACAAATTAGGGTTGGATATTTCTCATTATCAACATGATTAGAGCTCTCCCCCACCACCTGAGATCAAGTGTTTGCATGTCACAAGGCTAGCCACAACGCGAAAATATGTTTAGAGACTGGAGAAATAAAACAGCCTAAGCTAACAGTAAATATTAGAAGGACATACTGAATGTCCTAGAATGAAGAGAAGAAGGAATGAGTTGTTATTCATGTTGATTGTGTCTATCTGAGTCTTGCTTGAAGAGTGGATCTCAACCATCTGTAGTGATGCGTAGTTTCAGCCACACTGTGGCAGCCTGTGGTACTGCCACATGACTGCCTCGCATCATAGAGTATATATTCAGTCCTAAGAAAGAATGTAGATAGACTGAATAAAATTTTCCTCATGCAAAATCACCCCAACACCATCACTACCATGTACATCTAAATTAAATATAGGCTTTCGAAGAAGACCCTTTATGTCTGATTCTAACCCTAACGTTTAGCCGAATTGTATCAGGGTCAGCAATCCTAGTAATCCTGCCTTAGGCTACTGACATACTTAAAAGCTTATGTAGTCTTTAGTTGTTTTAGCAAACACTTGGCAGCTGAAATGTTTGACGTAGCAACGGTCAAAAAAGAGTTTGACTAGATATGTTAGCTACAAACAACCTCTTTCCTAGAAAAGCCTATGTGTCTATAAGCCTAGCTCCTGGAGTGTCATAGTTTAGCAGAAATTACATAAAACGGCACAAGGGGCGCAAGTCAAGGGGTGGGTAAGCGAAACCATCTACTAGACAGCAATCTGAGCCAAAAAAGAAAAAAAAGAAAGAGCTACATGAACTTCACCCTGAGCTATGGCCAGGGCGCAGTTCCATACTACATATGGATAGACAGAAGACCTTTACCAAGTCTTCACACATATGAGGGTGACTTGGCTAATGTGGTGTTCTTGTGTGAGGTCCTAGCTTGGGCGTAGCTACGAAGCATGGAAGTATAAATAAACAGCCAGGGGGGTTCCCAGTGGATATGTTTTCAGGCTAGGATATGTTTTCACGCTAGGATATGCATGTGCCGTAGCATGAAAAAAGACTAGAAAGAACATGCACTAATAATGACAGCTACACCATGTTTTTAAGGTTTTCGAGATATTCCAAGGATTCATGCCAGCTAATCATAGGCCCTTTGTTCATTCTCGCTCGGGGATAGCAAGAGAGGAGTGACAACAGCATCATTCGGGTTTTAGCCCACCAAACGAAAGCTTCTTTCGTGTATCGCTAGGCTATTATGACGGCTATCACTGGATTTTAGACTTCAGCGAGGTGAGGTTGCCAAAGCCGGGCCAGATCCCGACTATTAATATGGTGGCATGCCCGCTGTCTAAAGCTGTACACCTCCTTTCTCTCTCATCAACACATCTCCAACAGTCTTTTTCTTTCTTCTTTCTTCTTTCTTCTTTCTTCTTTCTTCTTGTCTTCTTCATTATATTCTTTTCTGCTTTCTTTCTACTATTCTTTCTTGTCTTCTCTTCTTGTCTTCTCTTATTTCTTCTCTGCTTCTCTTCTTTCGTCTGCTATCTATCTTCGAGCTTCTATAATACTAGCACTTGCTTTGACCCTGTTATCAATATGCGCTTTTCTCTCTTAGCAGCCCTGGCTTCTCTAGCCTTCACTCATGCTGGAAGCTTCAAAAATGTTGATGACCCTTGGTCTTTTGATGTTGGTTCTGGCCAGTACGCTGACTGGAT
>JAXCEX010000225.1:0-38739 GCA_038382965.1 Ceratocystis huliohia
TTTGTGTTGTTTTACTTGTTTTTATAGTGTTGTGTGTGGTTTTGTGGTTTGTGCGGTTGCTTGGATGTGGTTGTTTGTTGTGTGGGTGTTGTGGGGGTGGCTATTGAGGTTAATTGGGTTGGGATCAACACTGAACCATGACGAAAGAAAAACGAAATGAGTTTGTGGAGATTCTAGTGACGTGATACACGCATCCAACACTTACTAAAGTGCTGCATGGGTTAAAGGAGCTTATTCGCCTGTTGGACGGAGTCGGGTTTTGTAAATATAGATATCTGTCTGATCTTGTCGAGCGAAGCAGGGCCAGGGCTATAAATAGACACCACTGCTGCACTCGACGGCTACGAGAGGCTAGACCAGTTCGACAGTAGCTCCTCTGCTGAGCACTGCGACAGTGCTATGACGGGCTCTAGATCTATATCAGTCAATCAGTGAACAGAAGGAGCGGCGACTACCCTTGAACGCAGATGTCAGTCATACTTTCGGTCTGTAAAGCCGGGACCCTTTTGTACCCATCGGAATTTTTTTTGAGAGGAATTGTCTATTTTCTAGAAATGATGTCACACTCTCTGCCTCTGCTATGGTGTCTATAAGATTGGGGCTAGTTCTAGTTCTTATTTTGGCAGGGTCTTCTTGCCGGGAAGCACCTGCTTTGACTCCCTTGCAAAAGGGGGACAAACAGCTAAATAGGGGAAAAGGCTGTGTACCGGCAGGAACTTCCACGGACTGAAGCATGGGTTTCCTATGAGCAACGCCGTAGCGCGTGGAATGGTGGCGATAGCCGTGGTACAGTGTTCTTATGGGCAGGCTGAGTGATTGGTGTCTAGTATGGACTGTGAAAGTTAGATGGCCCAGGAAAGGATGGATATCAATCAAGGCTTGGTAGAATATAATAGAAAACTGGGGGTTGCGGCTTGTGGCCACTGTCAAACCCAATATTTCCCGTCTCTATAGCTATGTGTACTTTAGTTTGATTGCTTGTCAGACTATAAATGGTTAAAGTATCAAGTATTATATCGTTGTCGACATGGGAAGGATTAATAGGAATCTTGTGTAGCGTGACACTACAGCTATTGCATATGACCCACACATTGTTAGACATGAGAGTAGCTAAGAGATAACGTAACCTTACTGTCACTATTGTGAGTATATGTATAGAGCTTTGAATAGACTGGCAAGTGACGTAAATATAGTCCCTAGATAAGCCGATCTGAGAACACTGCGATATTGCCAAGATGCGTCTGGTCTGCAGGTATCCTGTTCCCACTGATATAGCTTCTATGCGGGAATTGTGAACTGGTAACAGGAATCTACCCATGACTGGTACAGAGGTACCGCATGCCGTTTCAAGGGAGAGGAAAAGGGAGTAATCATCAACTGCACCGTAGGAAGCCAAGTATGGATGATTTGATTCAACGGATGGATGCATCGTAACAACTGCAAAAATACCCGACTCTGTGGTTGTTTCAAATATTTGGCGTGCGCAGCTTTCTCCTTCTTGTTGTTTGCTTATAAAAACGGGTATACATCGTGAGCGATAGCTAGGAATGTGTATTTTGTCTAATAACACAATGCGGTCTCAAGAGGCGAAGAACTATATAGAAGATGTATAAACTTGGTCGTCCTTTCTATCCCACGCGAAAGCCCGATAGGAATCTATCACACCGAGCATCTGTATTGCGCTGTGACAACGTATGCATAGCCTTGGTACAACATAGACTCGACCGTAGGCAAAGATAGCTGCTCTTTGTTCTCCAAGCCCGAGAAGGGTTAAAGAGATGACCGGCAGCAATAGTAGATCCGGAAAAAGCCCACTTGATATTAACTCGCTGCCATGGCAAGTGGTCTCCAAGTTGATTGGGGGTTTCTGGCATGGAGAAAGAGTTAGAATCTGTGCTGCTATTCGGCATATTCTGGGACAGGGTCATCAGGCTGGGATCGTGGCTACCAACTAACGTATTTAACTCGGTAGTGTTGTTATTTTTAGAATAAAGTAGAATGTGCGTTGTCTATCGTATTATGAGGTCACTGGTGAAGGTGATATAAAAGCCAGTATTCCTCCTTTGGATCAACTCGGAATCCATTACTATAGCTAGGGATGTCTAACGGGCTAGAAACGAGCAGATGTGGCTCCACAGTCTCCTTTAGCGGCTGAGACCCGATCAGCAAGGCCAACAGCAATTGCGGCCTGAAATTCAGGCCCTTTCTCGTCCTCCTCTGTAAACAGGGCCTTAAGTAGCCTCCTGCGCCTCCTCATCATAGTTTAGTGGCCAGGGTTTAGTAGCAGGGCCGTCAGTAGTGGGCTTAGTGGCAAGAGCAGCATCTGTTGATGGTAGGAAAGAAAAATGAATACGGTCCGTGGGGAAAATCTCACCGGGCCAGCTAGTGCGATCTTGATTTCTTAAAAAGACTCTTCTGGACTGGCTTATCCACGACCTGCAGCATCTTCTGGTAATACTGGGTACCCATAATCGTGTCCCACTCCGTATCGGTAGGGAGAATTCTGTATTCTTGTGATTCTCTTCTTCATCGTCTTCTAGCAATGCGGATATTGGCAATTTTGGCTTCGGGGTAGAAACTGGCCAAGTCCAGGATTTTGCAGCCTTCGTGATACTTTGGAGAAAAGATCAAACTACTTCCGTCATCTAGGACTGTGAGCTCGTAGTCACGACCTGTGAGAACGCCAGCCCGAGCAGCGCTGAAAAGGGGCAGCGCCAGAGCCAGATATGACATGAGGAATCTCATTGTCAATATATACACCGGTGAAGGATGGAAAGAAGCTGGAGTTTCGAAGCACGAAGTCCAAACTGAAAAGAGCAGCGTGAGGAAAAGATGCAAAAGCTTCTCCCTTTTCAATATGTGGCTTATACATCCTAGCTATTTAACGTTTTCCTAATCTCTTGAGGCTGTGACTTGGCTATATAGCCAGCAGCAAAAACAGATATCCCACATATCGTGGCTTGGCTCACCCCCGTGTACTGGGTTGAAAGTCTGGCTTGATAGTGGCCTCTTCACTAGTTCTAAAGAAATTATTATCTCAACATTATGGGGCATCACTTGGAAGGATATGCAAAGGCCAAAGATGGAGATATATGCGTACTGAGTCAGCTTTCAGTCTGGATAGACCCTTGATGCTCTACTTAAACTTTCACCTCGACATCGGGAAGAGCTAAAAGCCTGTATACGTTTTCGAGGCCGCAATGTGCAGCAGACCTGGGTGCGCATGAAATGGCACGTTCTACGCTAGTGCAGTTATACACCAGCCAATCTTACTAAAAGTACGACGGTAAAGCCATTGCAAATGCTGAAGAGACGCCCATTACTGCGGGGCCAAGATGATCATTATATTCGGCACTGTTTCCACTAGATGACGACGGCCGATAAAAAGAGTCCTACTTCATCCAACGCACAGAGACACATTCGGTACAATATCGTCTGAGCCGCACTCCGCGCTCCGCCCGCCCGCCTTCCTTACTGCTAAACGAGAAGTAAGGCGGGCTCAGTGGAAAAAGGATACCATGCATAGCGAGGGCCAGAGTAGGAGCTTAGCAGACTATAGCTACCGCGACAAAGCCTAGAGACAGTATGGGCGGTGTACCGCCCACTAGATAAACGCGAACGAGGGACGGTTACGAGAAGCGAGAGCAAAAGCTATAGCAAGAGCAACTTCGATGCTTTCCATGGAAAAGAGAAGTACTATGAAAGAAGTTCCATGCCTGAAGCAGTCGTTTCTGCCCTACACAAGTGAAAGAGCCAACTAGCGAGAAATCAGAGTCCAAGTAAGGGCTAGGGGCGAGAATGTGCGGGAAGTTGATCTTCAATTTCTGCTCTCAAGAGTACTTTTACAAGCTATTTAAATACATGGAGGTGCAAGCCTGTTCTGTACTAAATGCATAGTGTGACAATGGACAAACAGGTAGATGATGGTGAGGCAGAAATCATCACAGTCAAATACTAAGGGAGAGATGAAGCACTAGTGTTTTCTAGTTAGTGCTGACCTTGTGGTCTAGGCACATGCAAAGAAGCTGAAGAAATGCTGCAGACAGAAGGCGAGTTTTCACAGCAAGTTCCATGTTCCGTGTATCTTCTTCACTCTAACATGGGATGCGGAAACCACTGACGGCTAAACTATGCTGAACTAGATTGCTCAGGGGAATGGCACAGCGTGAAGCTCGTTTTCTCCGCGCATGGGCGGAGCTCCATTGAACATAGCCCGCTCGAACGTGGGAAAGATGACGGAAGCCTGAGATAAATTACAGGCCAAGTCCAACAGCCAGCCAGAGGCCATAGCTTGTATACGGCGGCAATACCAGCCATGGCCAGTATGTATCCGATGGGCGCGTTTCCTTTATTATCAGCAGCGACAATGACAATAAAACTAGTCGACTCCGGCTCCAGCAGAATCTGTACATCAGGAGAAAATATGCCTACCCCGCTAGATACACCGGCAACAGAGAAGGAGCCCTTCCTCGTGGATAGGACCTATTACAAAGCAGACAAAAGATGCCATACATCTAGACTTTTCGGCAGCTGAGGTAGCTCATGCAGGACTCTGCAGCTCATTATTACCTGGAGGCGAGCTCTTGTCGTGCTAGATATGATATTATTGCTCTCGCTTTTACTAATAGCCCTGTTGAGAAGCATCGCGTCACGCAGGCCAAGACACCCTGTATCCGAATATACTTATATCTTCACTACGTCGCTATTTCCGGCCACCGTAGAACGGACGACGGCGGCCTAATTTATGTCTATGATATTTAAACAATATATACTCAGAACAGCCTACCGTATCGCCACATGAATACATGATAACAGCTGAGCCGGGATATGAGGAGTAGGCCTTGATCTACTCTGCCGCTACCTTGTCCATCTAGCCTAAAGACTTTCGCAGGATTTGACGATGTTGTAAAGAACACACGCCCTTTTAGAAGTTGACTTCTTGCAGTCTCCTTGCTATCGTTTCGATCTGCTGGTTATAGACAAGTGTGAATCTTTACGTTAATGCTTTTGCTATGAAGTGTTCTTACTAAGAGATGCCGATATTTCCCCCCTTGTCAGGCAGTGGCATACCTGGTTCCTGGCATTTCGTCGATTGAAAAGAATGAATGCGGATGGGTACTTTTTGCCCAACTCACTCGTTTTGCTAGCTCGCTTGAAAAGCACTGCACATAAAAGGCCAAGTGTAGCATAGAAGCAAGTGCAGTGGACGCACGTAAACCTCAAGAAACAAGACCATGACAAGAGAGATACCACATAGCCTGACACACCCAAGGGCCTGGGCAGCCTACACTACAGCTGGAGTTGTCTACTACATCATGAGGCACCAGTTTAGAGAGAGCACAAACATAGTATTTTGAGGCCAACTATATAATGTCTACGGGAAGATCAAAGGAAGCAAGCATTCGCTAAAAGCCACCAAGGCAAAGATACAGAGAAGCATGGATTTTTCTATCCTGCCAAGTCTCTTAACAACTCGGAGATATCTGCCGCAGCTGATACTGGGAGCAGCGCCAACGCCCCTGCCTCTTTGTGCTGAGCCGCTCAGCATTGCCATCATTTTGGGCGAGACTTAACTCTTTGATCAGCGTCGAAAAGCCGGCGCTTTGGAGCTGAACTGGGAATCCAAGACCCGGTAGGCATGCTGAATTTCTATGTGGGTCTGGAACTCAGACTCTTTCTCTTTCTCCTCATCGAGCATTGCCTTTAGTGCAGCCTCATCTCCCTCGTTATCAGTCGGCGACTGGATTTGAGGTTCTGATCCCTCAGTAGTTTCTTCATCTGGTGTCGAGAAAGAAAAGTGAATCCGATCAACCATATTGACCCGGTCCCACATGTCGAGGCGGGCCTGGCGCCCTAGCAGGATCTTCTGAGCCGGCTTGCTGATGACCTGCAGCATCTTATCATAGTATTGGGTGCCAACAATCGCGTCCCACTCCTTATCGCCAGGGAAAATTCTGACAACGTCATCAGAGGCAACGTTGCGGCCCTCGTAGATCTGACTAATCACCTTACTGGTACTCGGGTCTTCAACATCAAAGACCACCCATTTCATATCATCGGGTTTCAAGCCCTTCATTTCAGCCACATCAGTGTATATTTCTGCCAAGCCGAGCTTCTTCTCATGGTCCGTCTCCGCCTGGTTGTTGGCGATACGGATACTGGCAACCTTCGCCTTAGGGTAGAAGAAAAACAAGTCGAGTAAGTTGTCGCTGTTGTCGTAGTGTGGGGAATAGATCATGTATGCGCTGTCTTTCCAGCTTTCCAGCTCATAGCCATTGTCCTTGATGATGCCCGCCTGAGCAAGCTCAAGCAGGGACAGAGCCAGAGGTAGAGAGAATAGCGAGAATCGCATCGTGGCGGCTGATGGGGAGTACAAGGAAAAAGAGACCAGAGCTTTGAAAATGTGTGATGCTGCGTTGCAAGAGCAGTGTGTGAAGAAGATCTAAAAACTAGCTGACATCCTCGGTGTAGTGGGCACAACTCTTTAAGTACTTTTCAACTACATCCTAGTATTGGTATTCGAGCTGATCGAATTTATAATCCAGGCCGGCCGCCTTGTCAATCGCTCCGTAGAAAGATGATAAATGGTTATCTGTGCACATGCCATGGCTTGAGAAACACCCATGCACTCTAGACTGAGCTCGACAGAATCTTTCGCACCAAGGTACAAGGAAGTCATCGTTGGGTCAAGTGGTTAAAGTGGTAATACATGTCAAGAGGGGTATAGCAGGCGACTTAGGTGGCCATGGTAACGGTCCTGCTGTAGGTCCCGAGGGAGGCTTTATTTACATTGAAGTAACCCTGCACCCTTGTCGGCCAGATGCGTACTAAGATACGCGAATATTTTCTGTTGTGCCGGTTTTTTCCCCGTAGTGCCATGCTAGCGAGATCATCTACAATGTTACGACGGGCTGTCTAGAGCTGGAGAGCAGAGACTGGTGGTGGCTTGACCTTGGCCAAGCCTGGGTTATGGAAGCTACAGGCTGGTGGAAAGGGTGCCTCCGCTCTCGCTTGCTCCGGGATTTAATGCGCGATGTTAGCCCAGCTGCATTTTGTGCGTCTTCTGCAAGGAAGGTTGTGTTTTCTTGCACTGATGTCTTCCTCTCGGTTTTGGGGGAATACTGCATTGTCTAACAAAATATTGCCACGAAAGCTGGCAGTCAACGAGGATGCCTGCCTCGCTTTGAAAAGGAGAAATAAAAGAAGGGGCCTATACCATACTACTTTGCGTCCTTGTGCTGATCATGGTCGAGTCGAATCCCTTGACGAGTTTAAAGAATTGGGGACTTGTTTGTTTTTGTTTATCCTGGAATAGCTAATGTACCAAACCGCCTTCGATAGACTTTGGCGGCGATACTTGCCATTCTGCAGCACTGTTTCGTAGACCCCCCCCTCCCCCCCCGGCGCGCACGCTCCTAGTCCTCACTTCTCTTTGGCCACTTTTGTTTGACGGCGAGGACCGCAGGATATGGGACACAGAACACGGCGGGTAATATGATCCTCGCTAGCCGCGGATCTTAGCGCTAGCCTGGACTGTTTTGCTATGAGTCTGCTCGTCGTAAGGTCGCAAGGCGCATCGCAATATCAAGTCTACGCCTGGTGGTAACAGGTGCAGTGCTACTGCATCTATGCCTAATCTGCATAGGCTTGGACTGTCAGTAACCTAAGTCAAGATTACTGTCGCAACTGTGCCGGGCACCACACCGAGATGCCCAGTAATGAGATCACGTGAAGCTGCACGTGACACAATACACACAGGATAATATTTTACCAGTACACACTCACTCATGGGAGTGAGTCCATTAAACAAATAATAAACAGAGTTGTCGAGAATAAGAAAAGCATTGAGAAGCGCTATTTTTCAGCAGAGGATTGCTGACCCTGGTCTAGTTCGTCTAAACATTAGGGTTAGCAGCAGACATAAAGGGCCTTCTGCCAAGGCTCGTGTGCTTGGTACAGACATGGTAGCGATGGATAATAAATCGGTTGAGATCCGCTCTTCAAGCAAGAATTAGATAGACCCATCATCGTCAATAATCAACAATCATTTATTCCTTCTTCTCTGCAATCTAGAACATTCAGCACGTCCTCCTAATATCTACTGTTATGGACTGTGTGTAACGCAGCCGCGCTTGGGGATAAAGCGCTTCCTTGGCATGAGTAATTTATAATCTCGAGGGTCTGGTCTGAGTCTTAACTCCGAACTCGATCGGCGGCTATTCTGCCCTTCTCCCCAAGATAACTAGGAGGCTTCTTGTGTCGTGTCCAGGGTGTAGTTAAAATAACTCAATCCTCACTCGAGATAATGCAAACGCTTTGTCATATGATGGGAAGCAGGGTGGCTTATAGCCTACTTCTGCTAAAAAGCCCTGCTTCTTTGTGTGAAATGTATTAGTAAGCATCTGTCCAACAAGTGCTAACAACATTGGCTACAGGACTGACTGTCTGGAAGATGGCCTGCCTAGATGTCGGCTAGAGGCTTGTAACTGACTGCGGGATAGCTGCCTATTCGTGTGCACTGACAATGAAGGCCTATGTTCCCAGCGCTTGCAGAGGTGCTCGTCTGCTCTCCTGGTAGAAAATATGGGATCAGTGAAAAGTCTCCTGTAGAATTCAGTCCTTGGGTGGAATCAGCTATTGTTATGAGCCCACCCACCTGGGAAGACCTACACTAAAGTCATCAGGGGTCATGGGTTCCTAGTTTCCTTCTTAGCCCATGGGCTTTTCAGGCCCTTAAATCCAGCACAAGAGTCCCCTATACAAACTGCTAGTAAGTCACAGCTTTTGACGCCAACTTCATTAGTTTGCCACGGGCAGTACCCCCGCCGTTGCTCTATAGCCCAGCTTCTCTATGCCATAATCATAGCGGCTACCCACGCGAGATTTGCTCTTTACAAGGCGCCAGTTTCCCCTGAGTCGCATTGCAATATACCCAAAGTGCAATCCGCAAAGTTGAAGGGGTGATGATACGACTTCATCTGGAGCTTCTTAGCCTAGCTAAACATACAGCTCCTTATCGGCGGCTTCTCAGCTGTTTTCTCTTATGCTTTAGCATTATTCCGGAGTTAGGCAATGCCTCCGAGTCCATTTGTCGCTTTGCTTCTCTCTCCTCTCTCCTCCTTGCTGAAATGAAGTTGACAGTACTCTGTGCTTTGTGTCTAGATCTTATGTAGCTCCGTGCAGTAATGCAGGTGGGGTTTGACGAAGACAGATGCGCTACATCACAGGAAGTGAACTACTGCTGGCCGTGTTTGACAACAATGCACTGCACAAGGAAAGAGAAGAGAAAAAAAAACTCAGTCGTGACAACTGTTCCCCCGGCTACTATTGTTGATAGCTACAAGCATAATAACAACATAGACAATTATAAGTTGATGTCGCTCAGCATACACAATTAAATGCAGTTGGCAGCCAAGAATCTGTGTGTTCAACTGACTACTTGGCTCACCACATTGACTTGGGAGCTTAAAAACTTGGCTATAGGCCGTTTAATTAAAAGGCCACGGAGGATGATGGCACGCCATGATGCCGCTCAACATGTATGTAGTGTATCATAGTAGTAGTAGTAGTAGAGCTGAGCAGTCGAGGCTTTGGCGCTCTCTTCGGCTGCTAGCATTTGACATGCAGGTTGGAATGCAAGCATGCCCTTGGCCGTCTCCCACTCCCCGTGATCAAATGCCGGCTGGGCTCCCCTCACTAGGGCCGCGTTATTATTTCGACTTATGGAAGTCTTATCTTCTGTTGGAGGCAAGGAAGCCCGGATACGATCAGTGCTTGTGATGAATCTTCCACCGACTAGACTAGGCTCGAGATTTGCGAATAATACTGCTATCTTGTGGTAAGGTTGGTCTTAACTCAAGAACATGTCAAACAGTTGCCGCAGTGTCTACGGAAGAGCATGGCACTTAGTTTAAATTGATTTAGATGCCGTGTTGTGTCTTTATGCTATGTTTTGTCTTGAGGGTCGACATTTTTAGCGCATTCGCTTGTCATTGTCGTTAGCATCGAGGGTCCGTCATACTGTTGATAATGCCAGTTATACTAAGAAAGCAAGACATGGAGTGGAATAAGAGAGGAACTAGAAATGCTCTTGCTGAACCTGTGTTTTGGATCTATTCGTACTTTTCTGTTTGGCTGTTTACAGACGTTCCAGGCTTGAGTAGGCTTTTTATCTTGGTACTCTCTGGCAAGCCTCTCTACCAAGACGCACTATGAAGCCCCCTTTGCGGTTTTGCCAATCAGTAGTGCCGGGTTGACGAGTTCTTTCTATGTACGAATGCAGGTTCTGCGCACCATTTGCGGGCGGATTGATCACGGCTACATGAGCAAGATTTCTGCACTTGTCGCCTTCGCCATTGTAGTACCATATAGGCTTATTTTCCGTGATCTTGATAACATATGCTTCAGGGAAGTAAGTTTCAACGTCTGAATTCCAAATAGTACCCGAGGAAAATCCATTTTCTAAGCTTCGACAGGGTGATTCATAATCGCCTTGGATAACAGAGTTGAATCCATCACCGAATTTAAACCAAATGTTGTCGCCTACAAGAGCGTGAACTAGATTGGGGAATATCCCACTCGGAAGAACCTCGACTATCGTGGTGGAGCCAACTCTAGCCTCAGTCATTCTATTCTTGTTGCAGGATTGACAGGGGAAAGCGAGGACCGCTGTAGCCGACAGAAGACTTAAGAATGTGGATCGCATTCTAGCCATGGGGGCATGGGGGTCGTGGATGCGGTAGAGTTGAATTCGGATATTAGTAGTAGGTAGGCAAGTCAGAGGGTGTAGAATCAAAAGATGAGTACGAATGGGATTGGATTCAGAGAGAATGGTAGATCAAGATCAAACCAAGGTGACTCAAACGATGCTTATATACAAAAAAACTCGCCATATGAGGCGGATTCCACGCTTGCTCCTAAATGCTCCCTTCGTCTTTAGATATGCATCATCCAATCATTGCATTATCTTTGGTATAGCAGCCTGCACGTGGCAGAATCCGGTAAGGAGAGGGCGATGCTAAGTGCTCAAAGTGTTCCAAGACTATCCCTATAACCTCATTGGTAATATTAACCGTGTTTATGCTAATTGCTAATGCTAGGAAACGCGGGTGAGGGCTTAAGCTTTAAACTAGGCACGTGCGATGTCAGTCAAAGGTCAGCATGCGATATTATGTCCAGGCTGTAGATACACCATTACACGATGTACGCAATATAATTTACGCAAAAAGCTGTACCAGATCTAGCTAGCCCCTTGAGCTACGTACGAGCGAACCCGTATCTCGGCTTACAAGCCGAACAAGTAGCATGGACGAAGGCTATGGGAGGGTGCTGCATCATCGTGTAACATGACAAACGCCCAGACAGCGATGGGCGTGGGGGGCAAGGGCGGGACACTAGGGAATGAGACAGCGGCAGTAGCTGACTATAAAGACGAAGAGAAAATCACGCAGAGAGAAACACGCACACATGAATGCATACATACCAACAAACATACCCTTACCCAGCGCTTAACAGACAATTAGCCACGGAAAGCGCACAGGCTGTGTTTGTAGCCTTAGCCTATCCACTGGCGGTAAAATACACATCTTGCCGATCTACTTGCCGATCTGCCTATTATAACAGAGGAGGATGCTATGGTCCGCCTAGCCCGGACCAGGCCTCTCTCTATCTGTGCCTACGGTCCCTGGAGAAGGGCAATAAATGGCTAATGCCTAGATCTCAAGTGCGTTTTAGCTAAAAACATTTATTCTCACCGTATCACACGGGCTTACTATATTATCCGTATTTAGGCAGTAATGCCGTTTTTGATTCCTTTTTTCGCGATGCCAAGAAGGTTAATCAAACGTTTCCAGCGCCCCTCATCGTGTACTAGATGGGCACATGCCAAGTTGTTGGCCACTAGAGTGTATAAACGTAACAGATTAGTCCAGCAGCGTGGATTCTCTGGCGATTTCTCGTCATCAGCTACCCAGCCATGACACATAGAAGCATTTTGGAAGCTCACATTACAGGTATTCCTTGGCATCTACTGATTTTATCTGATAGTTTATCAAGGGTAGGGGGATGGAGGTGTTGGTCCGAGTTTTGCGTGGCGCATAATACATGTTGAGTGGCGTCCTACACACGTCACACTCTTTTAAAACAAGACCTGCACCTCTTGTGGCAGAGCACTCATGAAAGGGTTGACACTCTACTACTTCATCCTCATGGGTTCAAACATAGAAGGACTGAGGTCTTGAGAGAGTATGTAAAGTCGAACTTTGATAAACCAACTGATTCAAACCACTAAGATCTATTCTACACCGAGTGGGACCAAAGCCTCACTTTTATTTGGAGCGCATAGACTAGAGCTTTATAAAACCTTCCGGTCCTTGTTGCTCTTCAGCAGCGGGCGCCTAGAGCACAGGCCTACTGCCTGCTCTTCGCGGATGAATGGGTAGCCGAGTTTAAGCTATGGATCCGAGTTGTGGAGATGGAAGTCCCATCTTCGGAGTCTGAGTTCGCAACTCGCCCCCGTTTACCACAATCAAGTATCAAGCACTAGCGATGCTAGCTTCTCGTCGCTATAAACGGCATTGATGTTTGGCAACTTCATAGACCGAAGGGGCAAACAAAGCCTTTGGTCTTAAGTTGTCTGGAACAATACAACTGCATTTATTTGACCCCAATTTCCATCCCATCCCCATGACATCGCTGTGATTGATGCTGCAGCTCTGTATCAGCCAATCGACCTACAAGGATGACGCTTGTCTGGAAATGAAGCATCAGAGCCCTTCAGGAAGTCGTAGCCTCATGTTTATTATACTAAACTCATTTATCCGAGAAGGGCTGGAGCCTTTCCGATATGTTTGAGCACATGGCATTCGCGACATCAAAAGCGGCATATCTATATACATGCATGTTGCTCCCACCAATGCACCTACCCTGTTTTTCAGAAAACTGACATGCACTACACATGCAACCTTGGCTATAACCACTGTCGCCGGCATCTGGTCTTCGCAAAATTCCTCGGTAGATGCCCGAGACAACGGCCTTGATCTAGAAGTGGCAACTCCGAAAAGCTAGAGTGTCCGTTAACCGCAGTAGGTATGTCCTCCTGGTAAACGTCTTTAAGTATTGATTCCGCCGCACTATACCAGGCCTCCAAGCAGCACTTCTCCCAGGAGTTGCTTAAATCTACCAGGGGCATATTCCACCTCGTTATCACTGAAGCTTGTATTTAACTGCTAGTTTGTACTACCATATGGGCTAGTGCGTAGCGCTTAGGTAGCCTTATAACTAAGCCTGACATGTCTATCCAGGCTGCCATGTCAAGTCGAAGCCCTTGGCTTGGATAACAAAACCTTGTAATATGGGTAACAAGCAGTGAGACCCAACTATCTAAGAATAAACCAAAGTTTTGCTGCCCATGGGCATCCGCTTTTCACACAAACCTCGCAATGCAATAAGAGAAGAAATAGACAAAACAGGCAATTAGAAGGGAGATGGGAGGGAAACTGTTGCTAAAAAGCCCTTCATATGAATATCCCAACAGAGCTAATCCACTAGTTGGCGTAGGAGCGTAGCGGGTAGAAGCCATCCGGCATGGGCGCAAGATGCCACAGACGATCGCCCTTGTCTTGAAAGGCCTGGCGCCATTCATCTTGCAACTCAATGGGCAATTTGAGGCCACGTTTATGGCAGCGAAGACGCATTCGAATCAAGTGACGGCGAGTAGAGGGATCGTCTCCATCGACAAAGGCATCGCGGCGGTGAAGAAGACAGAGATTGTTGATCATGTGGATGTCACCAGGCTGCGTCTGGATCTCAAGTTGAGTAGCCCGGGCAAAGAATTCAATAGCATCTAGAGCAGCGACTTGATCAGCAGTCAAAGAAGGGAGATCATCTGATCTGGGATGACTAGCACTTCCCATTAAAGCTGTTCGGCTGAAGTTCATGATGAGCTGATTGTTATGATAATACATTAGAGGTCGCAACTGGAAGTGCGGGCTGCAAAATAGAAGAGCAACAGAAAGGTTAGCTGGGGTCATGTGTGTCGTATTGATGACAGGCATAAGCGTCACGGCATAAATACCAGCAACTTGGGCTCGGTAAGACAGGATCACAGGGAACAAGTACAACATAAGCAGGGTGCACAGGACGGAGAGAAACAGAGGTGGCGGGAGGTTGACAAACAGTCGGTGAGCGGTTGAGTTGCATCCAAGATGGGGAAAGGAGCACGAACTTTGCACAAGACTTGTTTTGCTTACGTACCCGGGCGTTTGAAGAGCAGGAAAACAGGGAAGCAAAAGAACAAGAAAACATTGGGGGGAAGAGGGAAGCAAAGGCCAAAAGAAAAGACAGAAAAAGCAGGAACTTACAGAGCAAAAGGCCAGTTACTCTTCATCAGCGTCCGGATCAGCTCGGGAGAAGTTCTAGCGATGACGTTGAAGATAGTTTCAACTGAAGCGATAATACAGCGACCGCCTGAAGCTGCAGTGCTGCATGTGAGCCAGCTGACGATGTCGCCCGACTCCTCGTTATGGAAAGCCTGCCAACCAGCAAGGTTAAACTGAGCTCGGCTCGAAGTATGGAACAACCACAAGAATACGGATTAGGCATATTTGGGTGAGAGTACTTACAATCGAAGAGGTTGAATGGCGGTTATGGGCAGTCTTGGTGGCCGGGCTGGTGTCGGCTACAATATGAGCTACAGGCAGTCAATAGTGGAATTCACTAGAATCTTACTAGTCCCTGCAAGAAAAGAAGACGAGGACAAAGGCTTAGCTTAACATACTCATCATATTCCCAACCTTGTCCTGACGAGCGCGAAGAGATGCAATATAGCTTTGCATGCCAAGCCAAATTGCCGAGCGATCCTCAATGCTGTACTTGCCGATGTCGAGGCCTCGAATCAGGCCAAAGCCCCGGCCATTATAGAGTTCATCCCCTAAACCTGATAGCTTGGGACCTAGCAGAGGCAGGGGGAAAGTGGCAGGCGATATCGAATTAATGCCATACGGAAGTCCCAAGGCTGTGGTAGTCATTTGATTAACATGCGCAAGACTGCCAATCTAACTTGGGAGTGTGCAGGCAAAAGCGGGTGGCGGGAATGGGCATGGATTTGTGTGCAAGATAACGCATACAACTACAAGAGTCGGGGGTGGGGATAGAGGAGAAATGGCGACAAGGAGATATGAGGCAAAATAGCGGAAGCAACAATTAAACGGGACGGTTCCGGCGAAAATAGTTATAGTCGGATAGCGACAGGGCGACGTTAGGACTTACCATTCATGTGGACTAGGGCCTGATCGATTTCCCTGACCTCGTCCTGAGAAAGCATTAACGTGTAGGTCTTGTTGTTAGCATGGTCAGAGCCAGTCCAGCTCTTAGAGGAGTTGAAATGGGTAGGCAAGCCAGTGGGAGGACCCGGAGCAGCATTGTCCATAGTGCTTTCATGAAAAGGCGGTCGAGAATTTGTAGGCGTAGCCTTGGAATTCAGAGCTCGGGATTGGGCAGGCATTGCAATAAAGAAGGTAGTAGCAAAGAATAACGTGGTTTTATCAGGCTGAGAAAAGGGTATTGTTATTGGACAACGGTATAGATGTATATAAGGGCTAGACAATAAGAGTGTGGCTCGCACAAAGCCTGAGGGCACTGGGCCAAGCCATTTAGGATTGTCCGTCTGTCTTTGTGTCCCCTTCGTATATCTACCCCACTATTTGACCTGAGCTCCGATATTCTTCTTCATTGCAGATCTATAATGAGACTGAGCCATGAACTGCACATGAGGTGCAAGGTAGTTTGATTTCTAGAATGACGTCACCTCCCCGGTGGAACATCAGTTAGGAAAAAGAAAAGCCAGTAGGTGCGACCCTTTACGTGGCACAATACAGAGCACTGTGCTCGACTATACGTGTCTGAATGACACAACATAGCATCATGTGACCACAGAATACCAGTCTCTGGTACCCAAAGCCATTTGGGCTATTGTAGCTGCTCTTCTGTAGTATAACCTTGCTTGATTGCTTCGACCCATTCTTGATTCCCACCAACTGATCTCCATCTTCCTACTCAAGCTGGCGACTGTGAATCGTGTTCTTACAACTTATGCACCACTACGACCATCTCGTCTTTTAACAGTATTCCCAAGAGACCCAACACCACCCGCCCTACCAATCCAGTTACATATAGGAGAGTTTGCACCCTACTGTAACCTCTTGCCCTCACACGTTCTCCTTCCAACCTGGAATTTGTTGAAGTACCGTCTCGTATTAAAGTTATGATGTCAATAAACCAAGATAATCAGCCCAACATTCCAAAAAATGCACCCATCATCCCTTGTTTTGTTGAGCTCCCTTCAAACCCAGAGCATGTGACTCAGAATTCAACTAGAAATTCAGATTCCTACGGGTCTCAGCTGGACTCCGTCTATCCGGTGTCTGGTTTTCGCCTTCTAATATCGAGTATAGGAACATCAACTGCTTTTGTTCCCGCCACATGCTATCTAGTTGTCACTGACGCTATATTCCCTCTAGATTGGTCGAAGAGCAGCAATCTTGCCAAATCCCAGAGCCGCGGTGACGCTGGCTCCCCTACTACGCAAAAAAGCACAGCTGTAGCGGGAGAAGCTGATTCATGTATTCGATGCTACATGCAGCACGCTGATGTAAGTCATGTTTTGTAGACGGGCAATGCTTTGCAACGTATGATTAATTAGTTCTTTAGTGTGGGCCTAATGAAAACGACAAGGAAGGCGACTGTGTGGCGTGTATAGCGGTTCACGCCACTACCAGAGTCAGGAGCTTCCCTTGCCTTCGCTACAGCATCACAAAAATTAAGCTTTTCAAGCCTCTCGAACGTGTCAGGGACTTGGAGTGGACAAAAAGAAGCCCTGAAGATCTTTTGAGCAAAAGAACGTTTGAATGGGAACCATCTAACATTCGAACGGCCAGCATTTCCGACGGCTACACTGATATTCATATCAAGCTCATGGTTCGTAGATTCATCCCTCGGAAGGGCGACAAGAATACACGGACATGGGTTACTAGCAATAAAGAAAAAAGGTCGGTCGGTGTTACACCCTATGCTATATTCGATCCAGATGTGGCCTACCAGGTACTTGACAAACATCTTGTAAAGATGGCCTCAAAGTGCATAAAAAAGGTAGTTAGTCCTCATGGACAAGTGATGTTTAAAACGTACAATTTAGCATCAGATGCTAGCAAGGATTCGCAAGTACCAGATGATGAGCAAAAGCTACTTAGTCGTACACTGAAGCTGTGGACAGCTATCCGTCTAACAACTACATCCCAACACATTGTTGGAGAGGATACCTTGGATATGCAGAGCATTTCAGATAAGACAAACCCATTGCATGGAAAAGTACTGATGCCTCCAGTCCTGAGCGCACAAATTGACGCCATTCTGATTGAGAGGATCCAAACCGGACTTCGTGAAAAGGTTCTGCAGTCGCTGCAGGACATGATCCGGGGAAACAAGAAGCGCAAGTGGTTCTCATTATACCTTGTCATTTTCATTATTCTGCACAACATTGCGCTGATCATAGCACACGATGCTGGATATGCTCGCAAGCATGGGCTTGAGGTAGGTCTTTTCTTCCCTTCCCCCCCTCATTTCAGAGAGCTTGAAACTGACAGGCCAGCAGGAGCGTTTTGCGCGCCCATCCATGGTTGAGGAGTATCACAATGGTAAAGAGAAGGAAGCCCTGCCAAGAGAAAGAGTGCGGCGTATTGCTGCACAAGTCAGCTCCGCAACAGCTAATGAATAGATTTTAGGTGCGAACACTCTTCTAGGATACTTCCATTACTGCAACAAGGACTACTACCCGTTTAGCGCTGATTGCAACGACAGGGACCTGGAAGCTTTGGCTGAGCTTAGCAAGAAACAGATACAGCTCATACAGGACACAAGGAAATACGTCCGCTCCCAAGGTGAGTGTAGTGTGATGCATGATGGGCGAAGGAAGCTGGCTTAGCTCGCTTCCTCAGCGTTCTTGTGGGGCATAGCATATGGCTAACAAGGCACGGCGCGGAATAGAAGCTGATTGGGAAGGGATACGGCAGCAGAACCAACATGAGAACATTTTTTACTATATCAGCCAGCTCTTCCAAAAGGAATGGAGACCAACGGGCATCGATGTCAACAGTCCTGTTCCAACGGAGGGACAATGAATGGTGCACAAGGGAGCGGCCAGGGGCAGAGCAGGAGGTTAGTAGTAGGTGAGTTGACGAGGGCGCAAGCAATGGATGAAACGGAGCAATAGATATTTCTACATAATTGCGTGCAATACACAAAGCGATTGAAGATGCAGCGAGAAAGAAAGGGCGTTTTCCGTCCACAGGGCTTTCTTTTTTCTGTCTTGTTCCGGGGGCGGCTGTGAAGACCGCTTGTGAAGACCGCTTGTGACGCCCACTGACACACAAGTCGTATATGCGAGAAATGATTAGAGGCACAGGTCAATATGTGGAAGCAGGGTAAGTAAAGTACTACGCTTGTATGCGCAAGTGGCCCTATTTATAGGTAAGCGCAACAACGCCTTCGATCACTTGATGTGTGGTCCCCGATGATAAGCTGAAAAATTCAGGAAGGAGGAAAGAAGAGGGGAAAGAACTTGCGTCATAATCACAATGAGCAGGAACGCGAAAAAGGCAACAACGGCACGGAAAATTATGGTGTCATTCCATCTCGAGCCGAGCCGTTCTTCCTGTCTTACCATATTAGTATTTTATCCAATGAACTAGCTATCTAGGGTACCGAGTTCCCCGTATCTACTACCTCTCAGACACTCTGAGTCTAGACTGCTGCTCGGAATGAAGCAGCGAATTATGATGTGTGTGATACATCCTGTGGAAGCTAAATGCCAGCCTCGCGCCCGCATTTACTGAGAAACGGTGCTTTTCGTCCTCGTCTCTTTTGCCACACCGACGCTGTAATAAATGTCTTTTTTATGCTAGTTTGTGCTGAGCTACTATTGCCTAGTATATGCTAGACATACACGATGTCTGTGCGATCGCTCATCAGCCCACCTAGTGTAGACGCTGATTTGATGCCCATTCCCACGCACATATACACAGTGTTGCACCACCCACAGCAGCGGTTCGTTGCTTGCTAAGCTTCTAGGCAAAATGCACTGGTGAATTAGCTTCCTACTGAGAAATCTGAGGTCCCTTTCCCAGAGCATGACTGTCTTCCTCTGAACCTAAACAGGCACCTCCAACCCTTCTATCTACACCCCGGCCTCCAATACCCACCAAACATCCTCCCAACTGTAGCACACCAAATAATCTCATGCCCGCGGTTGGACAATGAAAACAGATTCCACTGCCCTATCCCTGCTGCGTCAAATTTCACCTCTAGTTATCCCAAGTCATTTCTTTGCTTATTGATTTAATTTCTTTCTAGTTTCTCCAATAGTTGCTAACTGGTGCAACTGTTGCGAGGTGCCACAACGACCATTCCGAAGAGTAGGGTTACATGTCACAAACCCTAACCCTGAAGGGGGCACCGAGACTTCAGCCATAGCTGCAGCCAGGGCCAACGCCCTAAGATACCACTGGTACACAAGGCATATCTCACCTACTAAGGTGCCAGCTATCCTTCAGACACCGTGTTGCTAGATAGAACTAAGAGGAAAGTAATACACCTAATTGTGATACAACTAACAACAACTGCAGGGGCTAGACTGTGGCGCTTGAGTGACCGAACCTTATCAACAACCCTAATGTGACAGGTTTGAGAGGAAAGAAAACACAAGGTTTGTGTGATGGAAACCAAGAAACGATCTATTTGAAAGGACCTAATGAAATCTAACTAAATAAGAATAACTATAATTCTTACTACTCAAAAGCAGATGTTCTCAACGAAGAGTTCGCGATGCAATAACAAAAAGAAAATGTGGAACCGGAAAGCGCAATGCATGGGAGGGATATTGCTGAGAAGCAACGCATTCATACGAATGCTGCAAATAAATCAAGGCGCTAGAGGGAGAAGGCGCGCAGCGGGTAGAAGCCATCAGGCATCGGCACGAGATGCCACAGACGATCGCCGTTACCGTCGAAGGCCGGACGCCATTCGTCCTGCAGCTCAATGGGCAATTCCGGGCCACGCTTTTCGCAGCGAAGGCGCATCCGCATCAGGTGGCGGCGAGCAGAGGGCTCGTCTCCATTAACAAAGCCATCACGGCGGTGAAGAAGATAGAGATTGTTGATCATGTGGATGTCGCCAGGCTGCGTCTGGATCTCGAGCTGAGTATTCTTGGCAATGGTCTCGATAGCTTCGAGAGCAGCGATCTGATTCGCAGTCAGAGAAGGGAGGCTGTCGGATCTTGGATGGCTGGCGCTACCCATTAAAGCTGCCCGGTTGAAGTTCATGATGAGCTTGTTGTCATGGTAGTACAGGACAGGACGGCACCGGAAGTAGGGGCTGTGAAATAGCAAAGTAGAACTATTAGTAAGGGCTTTTTTCCACCAACCGTGTTGTATTCATGACAGGCATAAGCGTAGCGGTGTGAGTACCAGCAACTTGGGTCCGGTAAGGCAGGATGACGGGAAACAAGTATAACATGGGCAGGATCTTGAGGGCGGAGAGAAACAGGGATGACAGGGGGTTGAGAAGCAGTCAGCTGGTAAGAGTGTAGTAGGCATGGGGAAGAAGGAGGGGCTTTTGTCCCTTGTCCTTGTATTTAGGCTTTTAAGAACAAGAGAACAGGGAGGCAAGAGAAGGGGAGAGGAAGGGTAAAATAGAGGAAAAAAAGGGACTTACAGAGCAAAAGGCCAGTCACTCTTCATCAGCGTCCGGATCAGCTCGGGAGAAGTTTTAGCCATGATGTTGAAGATAGTTTCAACTGAAGCGATAATGCAGCGACCGCCTGAAGCTGCAGTGCTGCATGTGAGCCAGCTGGCGATGTCGCCCGACTCCTCGTTATGGAAAGTCTGCCAATCAGCAAGGTTAGACTGAGCTCGGTTCGAAGTATGAAACAACCATAAGAATACGGATTAGGAATATTTGGGTGCGGGTACTTACAATGGACGAGGTTGAATGGCGGTAGTGGGTAGCCTTGATGGCAGAGCTGTTATCGGCTACAATATGAGCTACAGGCAGCCAGTCAGTAATTGAACTGGTTAGAATCTTACTAGCGACAGTGACTGCAGGAAAAGAAAACAAGGACAAGAGTTCAACATACCCATCATATTGCCAGCCTTGTCCTGACGAGCGCGAAGAGATGCGATGTAGCTCTGCATGCCAAGCCAAATTGCTGAGCGATCCTCAATGTTGTACTTGTTGATATCGAGGCCACGAATCAGGCCAAAGCCCCGACCATTGTAGAGCTCATCTCCTAAACCCGATAGCTTGGGACCTAACAGGGGCAGGGGAAAAGTGGCAGGCGATATCGAATTAATGCCATTCGGGAGTTCCGAGGCTGTGGTGTTCGTTTGATTAGCATGTGTATGCAAGACTGAAGCTGACTAGGGACAGAAAGAACAAGCGGTGGAAGGGGAGAATGGGTATGACTTTGTTTGCAAAACGAGGAAAAGAATAGTGACTAGGGGGAGAGGGACAGAGGAGAGAAAGGTGGCAAGGAGACATGCAGACAAGATAGTAGAAAATAATATCCATGTCTGAGACAGCGGGATAGGGCGATACCAGTGTGGCGGTAACAAGGGATACTTTGGTTTGGTAGTGCTTGGGTGACATTTGGGACTTACCATTCATGTGGGCCAGGGCCTCATCAATTTCCTTGACATCCTGCTGAGAGAGGGTCAAAATGTAGGAATTGTTATTGGCATAGTCAGAGCCAGTCCAGCTTCTAGGAGAGTTGAAACTGGTTGGCACGCCAGCAGGAAGAGGGAGAGCAGTATCGTGAATGTTGCGGTAATGGCTGGAAGGCAAGACGTTGGCAGGCGCGCCCTTAGCACCAAAAACCCGAGACTGGACGAGCATTGTTACAAAAAGTTAAGGGTAGTGAAAGGTGAATGGTTGTTGTTGATATGAAGAAAGAGACTCTGAAACGAGTTATATGTGAATGGGGAGATGGTTTGGTATGTGAGAGAGGAAGTATCTGAATATGGGATGAGGAGAAGGAAGAACTAGAGAACTATCTGGGTGCGCCATACCCATATATATATACGCACGATAGATCTTTAACAGACACAATGTGAAGCAATACCCTCGAGTATACAACACACAAAGCGTAGTGGCGCCAGGCTTGGAGGGGGATTTGCGGCAACAAGATGGATAGGCTGGACAACTTTGTGTAGAAACCGTAAACAAAGTGAGTCAGAGGGGGGGAATAATAGAAAATGATGAGTGAGGATACAATTAAGCGAGCAAAGGCGGTGTCTTGATGGATAGAAGGGTAATAGTTGAGGAGTGTATAGAAGGGTTGAGACCTAGGAGGAGAAGGAGGGAGTGGCAATGGCTGGTGAAAACGGGTGGATGATTAAGTCATCCGAGCACCAAGTCGGGAACATTATCCAGATGCCCGCAGCTTGAAGAGGATTGGCCAGAACATTGAAGAGAGCCAAGCTAATGGTATAGGGGCCGAGTGATGGAGCAGCCGAGGCGTGGAGGGTTCCAACTTGAAACTTGAACTCAACAGATGAGGCAGAGTTGGAAGAGGTCAAGGGGACTCGCTAATTAGCAGATATGCAGTAGCGTGGTATATCATGCCGGTAGTGGCAGTAAGGAACAGCATTCATTTCACCAGGCCTGCTTCCCCGTTTAAGTGAGTGTCTCTTGCTGGTGGGACTCTTTCACCAAGGAAGAATATGGTTATATTAGCCTGCATTGCAGGTGCCTCAGCTGTTTCTCTGACGTCTTCACGTCTTCTAGCATGCCTTTAACGGCTATTCTAGATTCTAGATATCCTGAGAATATGACGTCCTGGGAAGGAAAAAAGAAAGAGGAGGGGGTGCAGTGGGGGTGGCCTACCAACATGATGTTGGACGGTGACTTGAAGAAAAGGGCCAGGCCGGGCTTGGCCGGGCTTGGTTGTTGCTCGCTAGATACTGTCCTCTCGTTTTGTGTTTGTCATTTCTTTTGCTTGATGAAAGGAGGCTGACTTGGCGAGATATCTCTCTTGCTGCCTGCTCGCCAGTCTATCAACATGAGCATTTTGCAATTACTGGCTCATTTCTTTTTCGTTCCTTTCCGTGTTTTTTTTTTTCTTCACAAGCCCAGGTGCGCCCATCTTAGGCAGATGGGCACATCTTGCAAGCACAAAAGTGCAGGAGGGATGATTTACGATAAAATAAGCATAGAGACAACAGGGGAGGAGAGTGCACGACTGGGTCTGTTGCATCTGCATCTGCATCTGCGCTAGAGCAGCTCCAAGCCGGAGGGAGGGCCATCGACCAAGAGCGGAGTGCAGTGCCGGATATTAACTAGAGCAGAGCTTGAGACATGTCTCTCCGTTCTTTTGTTCTTGTGTCAGCGCAAAACTCTCCTAGGCAGTGTCAGGCGGTCTTCTTTTTTTGTTCTTCGCTCTTTATTTTCTATTTTTCTTTTTTTATCCCAGGGGAGGCCTGCTACGGCCAGGCAAGACAGCCTCAGCCTAGAAGGCGCAAAGACAAGAGGAAAATAGTCCCAGGCTCGATAAATAGAGTAAATTAAACTTGCGCACAATAACGAGCTGTTGCTGGGAGGAGAACAAAGGAGACAATGAGAAAGTGAGCGAAAAACGGTGGGGTGTTGGCCATGACCAGGAGGCATACAGGCTAGGACCGGTGTGATGAGGAAGGAGCGGCAGGCTTCACTTGGCGGATCAGCGTAGGTTGGCTATTTTGAGAGAGGGAACACAAAGGGAAGCCAAGTTGTCAACAACTGCACGGTTGGGTAGTTAAAAAAAGAGCCGGACGATCGATCAGTCAATGGTTGAAAGGAGGTGAGGATTTAGTTGCACAGAATAATGTGTGGAAGGAGGCCAGGAAATAGCAAAAAAAACGATATTCCGTTTACTGCAGTTACGTCTTTTGCCCAATGTTGTCACGTTACGCAGGCTCTTTCATTTCTTTCCCGTTGAAAATCTCATGTCGAGTCGTTAGAGGCGTTTTTGTCCATCCATGCATACCTGTATGTCTGTAAGAGAAGCACTTGCGTATGCAAGCAGAGTACTTGCTTGCCTTACTTGCATGTACCGATCTACGCCTCTCACCGACTCCCGCTTATGTGGCTCATGAGTGGTGGTGGCGCCAATAGCGCTGTGTTTCTTCACGGCCGGGAGCATCGCAAACAAGGCGGACGAAAAGGCAAATGGTGCGTGCCCTTTGTTTTCTCGCCCTCTCTTTCCTTTTCGTCATCAATCACTATTTGTGTAAGCTAGCAACAACAACTGTGTGGAAAGACCCCTGCCATTCTCTGTTTCCTGTGTCCATTGCATTCGTCAACTGACTGCCACTAGCCCCTGCCACTTACTCCCCTGGACCCTGTCCCCTATTCCTAGGCCAGGCCCTCTCGCTGTACTTTTGTGTAGGCAGAATCGGAGACATCGCATCAGTTATCCATGCTTCCGTTTGCTTTTGTGACTGACGTAGATGGGGAAGTCTGTTCTCGTACTGGCTCTGTCGGCGGTCCTCCTTGCACTCTGCTCCTATTTCGCCACGCACATTGCTAGCGCCCTGCGAGAGTAGCGAGCAGAAGAGATGAGCCGGCTTTCTATCATGCTACGCTCGTCTTTAGAGCGGGCATATTTATTTCCACATGTCCCTCGGCCCTCATGGGAGAACCCCGGAAGAATACCCGCCCCAAAAAGCTATCTATTGGCCGTTGTGTACCTGGCATACATTGCCTAGTAATACATCGTATTCTTTTTCTTGGCAGGGCTCCTTTTTTCTTCGCCTGTGATGCTCTAGAACCCTGCTTGGACAGGCGTAGCTTGTTAGTTTCAAGTGTTCTGACACCGACGGTTGAGGGGCAGAGAAGGAAATGAAGACTTCCTTTCAGCCCACGTCCGCGGGCGTATGTTGCATCATGTGCTACTGTCAGCACAACATTGTGCAGCAGAAAACGGCTGCTAATCGCGGATTTTGTTTCTCTGGGTCATTTGCCGCCGCAATTTTATAGTTTCTTCACTGTCCCTGATTTCGATTCTGCCAACCAGAAGAAGGCCGATCTGGGGACCTGGAACTAGAAGCATTGGTGCTATTCCATGCAGTGGTTTGTCTCATCCGAAATCATTTGTATATCTTGTATCCTCTCTGGTGACCAGCTCGGATGCGATAGACAGCCACACTTTCAGCGTACTTTGAAGTGGCGTTTTTCATCATGCAATGCCCGTGAGTGTTTAGGACATCGCTCTGTCAAGTGAAGAAGGCATCTTTTTCTTGCGTCTAGCGCCTATTGTTGGAAAATGGTTACAAGTGCCTGCTTGGCCGCCAACAAGATATCTGCAACTGCACTGCAGATACTAAACGAGCGGTTTGTAAAGGTCAGAGCTCTACCCAGATACCCTCTCACTAGATTGTGCACGCAAGACCAACAAATACGATATGCCACTTCTTAGTGTGATTATAGTTAGTTCTTGCTAGCTTTACTTCTGGATTATGTTTGCATTCCTCGGCGGCGAAACGAAGCAGGGCTACATTTAAGCTTTAGACCGGCTTAGATTGCTTTTCAAGGTCTGCAATATTCGACTTTCCCCTGTTGTTCCAACAAACCAATGTACCACTTGAATGGGTGCCGCTGCTTTCTACTACTTCGCTTTTATGCCTATGGCACGTAAACAAAGGAGTCCTTTGTTACTGCCAGCCAGTCTTCACACGCCGACGCGGAGGACTTGAAGCTTGGATCCAATTCTGTAAACTCTAGGGTGCAACGATTACATAGCTAGATGAAGAAACATTGTGCAAGCGTGTGCATGATTTCGAAACACAGCGTTGTCTGGAGTATATCGAATAGGCCGGATATATCAAGACAACTTGGCTTGATCCATATAAAGACAAGCTCGCGAAGGCTTCAGTTGACCTGGCACCCATACTTGGGTAATGTGGCAGCCTCACGTGCTAAAGGTGCTCACGGATTTCTTAAAGGGTATGTCAAAAGATCTACACAGGGCCTTTTTGGAGTTTGGAGAGCGATAAAGCATGTACTACTTAACCGACCCAGAGAGCTCAGGTCCAGCAAAGCCAAGCGGCAAATACCTCTACTAATCAAACTTTCTGAACAACTTTGTGGCGTAACACGTGACTGAGCATCATACGAAGCCTAGAGGGAGTTGAAGAGCAGGGGAAACTCCTTAGTAGAAGCGGTACATCCTTATCGTCAGACCTTTTGGGTTCCTTTTTTAGTCTATGGCTACTTTGTGCTCAGATATTAAAAGGCCTGCCCTGTCAGCACCAAGTCCTGCGGCTGGACCACTTATCGCCTCGCTGGAATTTAAACGCAACGGTACTCCTTGGTTGTTATTGAAGCCTCGACGATACATCAATCCAGCTACTAAGAATTTTGCAGCACCACATTCAAGTTCTCGACGAAGGATAGCGAACGAGGCAGTCGAGATGTAGCTAATAAAATGCAATAGGCTACATAGCGATCTCAAAGGCATGTCCCCAGAAGCATATACAGCTGCCACAGCAATTCTTAACCTCACAGGTGATCTCACAATCGACAGAACCTTTGGTGCCATCATCCAAACTCACCATCGAAGATACGTCCTCACGGTGAATGCCCCTGCCGGCTGTGCCCTCCCCACCTCGACCGATACTGCTGCCTTCGTTAAGTTCACTTAGACTTGACTGCACTACTATTACCCATAGGTCATCTATCAGAGATATCCCAAAGTCAGAAGAGATGCTTGACGTAGATCCCAACCGCGAGGGTGTATCAAAAGCATCCAACAATACAGGGAGGCAATGGGCTTAGGGGGGAGGAAAGGCGCTAGTAGATACTGAAAGAGGAGGTATAGGCGAATAGACGGGTATCTCAATGCAATCGTATATGGTTTGTTGAAAAGCAGCGTTCTCATCGTCACCAAAGGGCGGTCAAAGAAAACTATCCGAGCTAGGGTTACTAAAATTGTTGATCCTGACTAAGCTCAGCTAAACGCTATGGCTAGTATCAGACATAAAGAGCCTTTTCCAAGGTCGTTTATTCGGTATAGACATTATAGTGAGGAATGTATCCATTAGTATCCGTTCTTCGACCAAGAATTAGACAGAAAAGCAGCAACCATAAATTACAGATCCCTTCTTCTTGTTGCTCAGGACATTCAGTACGTCCTACCAATTTGTGCTATGAGCTGGCTTACGTGATATTCACGGAGTGGCGCTATTGGGGTCTATTATTTATAGAAGGCTTAGTAAAAATAGGACGACAACCATGGTGTTACAAAATAAGATGTTAGCTATTTACACGGACAAAGCTCTAGTGCTGTACGCGCGATTTCTATAAACTACAAGTACAAGAGACATGGTGTCTGGGTGATATGCGGCTTGGCTGGTGGGGCGGGAGGTCTCAGAGATCTCTTGGGGTGCTTCCGAGAGATGCGCTAATCGTAATGGCGTTCAACCTGTAAGGAGTACAGCCTGCGATCACTAGTTAGGACAAGTGAAGGAACGGGAAGCACAGAATAAGCACTGAGATTGAGTTAAAAAAGCAAGATTGTACTACAGCTAGATTTTACCACGGAGGGATGAATGGGGGATTAGATGTCATGGACATCGTGAGTGCAGCCTAGCACAGGCTAGGCTAGGCCAAGACACTGCCAGAGGGAAAAAGTAGACGCCATATGGGAAGTAGCCCTGGCCGGTGCATAAACTGAGCAAGGGCAGAAAACAAGAGGTTAATCAGCATTGGTTTGGGAAGGCAGAAGAGCGGTTAGTGAGAGAAGAAGGATGGGATGTACATGGCCAAGCTGATGGGTGGAAGGAAGCATGCAACAAATAGATAAAGTGGCGAAGATGCAGAGGATAAGCCTTGTATCTGTTTCACTGCAAGCATTTTTTAGTTCTTTCTGCTCTTGTTGGGCAGCCATAGCCAAGTCTCTTGGACGGTGAAGGCACCAATAGCAAACAACACCAGACCTGCATATTACATAGCTGTGGCTAGAGGCGAGGAAACAGAATGATTGCAATAGTTGGGATAAGAGTGCATCTACATCGTCAAGTATAGCATTGGGTAACTATGCATCTCACTCATTATCTGGTAGGTCACTGGACTTGGCCTGAAGAGGGGTGGCGTAGCATCAGGCATGGCCATTGATAGCATTAGCGAGCAGGGCCAAAAGAGACACTTCCTCGATAGAGGCCTAGGCGTTTTTCCTTTCTTAGCAAAGGCGGGCGGGCAGGCTGTAAAAAGTCCAAAACCTATCATCACTTTAACCCACGCAGGACTACACTCACCGGGTCCTTGCTGGTCTTGGGCTTATAGGCCCTACATGCAAACCCAAAAAATGAGAGAAGACTCCTGCTAGCAGCATCTACTCATATCTCCAGTTTAATGGCGGTGGAATCCTGCACTCTCTGATCATGGTTGATTTTGAACAACGTGGAATAAGACAAAGAGCAGTAGAAGCAGGTTCTTGGTCTAGCAATTATTATGATAGGCTACATTCTGAGAGGAGGAGGTTGGCTATTTCTTCAACACCACTAAGTCAGAGGGAAAATCCTTGCAAATCTAGATCAAGAACTAACTTGACTAGAGTCTCGACTTTGAGTAGAGTCAATCTCGTAGAGTTGGCGCGTACATCTTACCGAGCACGTCTTCCCTTCATCTTGGCGTGCAAGGTACTCAGGCTGACTGTGTAGATCCTGGCAACCTCTTGGATACCAAGTTTTGGGGTTTGTTTGATAGCCGCGATGGCAAGAACGAGATGGACTTCTTCAAAATTTGAAAAAAGGTATTGGTGGTTTGAGCAAAATGTTAGGAAAGATGGAAGTGTGAAAGTTTGAGTCGAGTGTCGTGTTCGCTTGTCTGTCCCGTTCGCTTGTAAATTACATTATCTGACGTGGAGCAAGAGCTGGAAATGCTTGTCAACTCAAGACAGGATTAGCTGTGTAATTATGTATTCATAAGCCCTAGGAACAATGCGAGGAAAGCTCCCAAGGGAAACTTTACTTCCCTCCCCTCTTGATTAATCAAAACCACTCGCTATGCCCTTCCCTAGTGGTCTCGATCGCTACCCGACATGTTCTAGCGTTGTGGCCACTCTGCTACAGTGCTGAACACCCTTCCCTGACCACCACACCGCTCTTTCATAGTTTAGCCGCTACCTGCGCATCAACATCCGTTTGGCCGATTCCTCTACTGTCATTGCCCCCCCTTTTCTGTGGTCAAGCCCTTCTGGTACCCTGACGTGCTTACTGTCGAAGATCTTGGTTCTCAGCCTCCAGTAAGGCAACCTTGTACATGGCTGCCTTGGTTTATTTCTCAGCAGACTCTGGAGCTTCTATAACTGACTGCGGGGAGCTTCTTTGATACCTTTTAATTCGCATTTCAAGATATTGAGTTTGAGACTCAGCCTCAGGAATAGTCTTTGGAGTCTTGGAGACCTAAGAGGTCCTAGGGCTAATCTCCTCGGCGGGCGTTGGAGTCCGTAGTTGCGCTTCAAGCTTCAAGACGATACTCCCAGGGTCAAGGGGCGCCGGCCAATCTCCTATAAATGCTAGCTTGGTGTTTCTTCTATCGAAATGGCATGAAATGAAATGTGGAAGGCCGGGAAAAACTCGGTTTTTGAAATGCTAGTTATAGAGAATCTGGCGAGAAGACAATAGCGACTGCTAGCTCGCTTGGCTGTACACCGGTCAAAGCGCTTTAGCCACTCAGGACTCGTCTCGCCATCAGCTCAGCCACTTTGGATCGTGTGGCATCGTGTGGCAGTAGCTCAATTGCCTGGGAGGTTGAGTGCAAGGCGGTTTTAGCATGCTCCCACTATAGGCGGCTAGATCGCTTGGCCTTCTGCATTAATTGCCTTCATGGCCGTAGCCCATTCCCAGCTTTTAGGCTTTGTTAACTTTAGCCGTTCGCGTGTTTCTACAACGGTGATGACGGCTCCGCTTGCAATAATAACCATAGGAAAGCTATTCTTGTCATAGTTCTACATATAATTCACCGCGTGCCATCCTTTGCAACTGTGATTTCCACACCCGGCCATCGGGGTATCGGCATATCAGAACTTAGAATGGTCAAGGCTGACTAATCTTTCACCTAGCACCAAGTGTCGAGCAGGACAAGAAGCCATTTCTCCATTTTACTCACTGCTCATTGACTTGCCACTCCCCGTCTGCTGTTTTCTGACCCTTCGTCATTGTCCCCTTGCTTAGGCAGAGGCGCAGGTATCTATGTCCATCGGCTTCCATTCCTTTTGGAATAGCTGGCTGATATAGAAAAAGTCGTTGCCGTTCTGGCCCTGCTCACGTATCTCCTCCCACTCAGCTTCTATTTCGGCCCATACCTTGTTAGCCATGTGATTTGTCCCACCAGAACGGCGAATAAAGAGACGGGCCGGCTCTCTAAGCTCATCATGCAAGATACTACACTGACCTTTAGAACGGACATACTCCCTTGTATCCTGTATAAACTGCATTCTTTTGTCGTCAAGCTCAGCCAGAGTTCTCAGACTCTCATCTTTGCACTCAGCGCTGAACGGGTAGTAGTTCCTGGTCGAGTAATGGAAGTATCCCAAAAGAGTGTTCGCCCCTAAAATCTATCCATTAGCCGTTACATAGCCCATATGCGGTATTCCCAGTAATAAATCGCATTCTTCTTCTTGGCAGGGGGCCTTTTTTCTTTACCTTTGTGATACTCTTGAACCCTCTCTGGACGGGCATAACGCCGCTAGTGGCTTGTTAGTTTCAAGCGTTCTGACGCCAATGATCAATATCGAAGACTCACTTTCAGCCCATGCTTGCGAGCGTATACCGCATCATGTGCTATGATCAGCGCAATGTTGTGCAGAATGATGAAAATGGCAAGGTAGAGCGAGAACCATTCATGTTTTTTGTTTCTCGTGATCATGTCCTGCAGCAATTTGAGGACCTCATAACGGAGCTGGTGTTGGATCCTGTCAATTAGAAGAACGTCCAGCTGTGCACCCAGAACTGGAGGCACTGGTACTTTTCCATACAATGGACTTGTGTCATCCGAAATGTTCTGCATATCCAAGGTATCCTCTCCAATGATGTGCTGAGCCGTGGTTGTCAGACGAATCGACATCCACAGCTTCAGTGTACGGTGAAGTAGGGATTTCTCATCAGCTGATACCTGTGGATCTTTGCTAGCATCCGATGCTAAAGAGTATGTCTTGAACATCACTTCGCCAAGTGGACGAACCACTTTTCGCATGCACTGATAGGCCATTTCTGAAAGGTGTTTGTCAAGTTCCCGATACGCCCCATCTGGATCAGAAATGGCAAAAGGTGTAACATTGACTGACCTCAGTTCTCCGTTGCTAGTGACCCACGTCCGTTTCATCTTGTCGCCGTCTTTAGGAAGAAACCTGCAGACAGTGAGCTTGATAGAAATATCGGTATGGCCGTCGGCAAGGCAAACAGTCCGCATTTCGGTTGATTGCCAGCGAAACTGCTTTATCCCCAAAAGCTCTCTATTGTTTCGCTTCGTCCAAGCTAGATCCTGCAAACCTGCGAGAGGCTTGTAAAGCTCAACCCCTGTGATTTTGTAACGAAGGCAAGGCAATACCCTGAATCTGATGTTGGGGCGAGCATTTATGCACGTGGCGCACTCGCCTTCCTTATCTTTCTCATTAAGCACACACTAGAGAATTGGTTAACAGAATACCACAAATCATAACTCTTTCACGAAATATAACTTACTCGAATACGTTGCATTCGGCATCGGATACAGGAGCCAATGGCTCTTGTCTGAGCTGTCTCTTCTCGTGACTCGGGGGAGAAAGAGCCACGTTGATTTTTGGGGGGTTGGATTGGTTCAGATCTTGGCGGCGTTTGCCCAGACATATTTTCAGCGGACGCACTATTAGGCGGTGCTTTTGGCGGCAATAAGTCCTGAGATGGGGGTTGTTGGGCTCTAGCACTGTAGTCGTGGGGAGGTGTTATCGGTGGCAACGGGTCCTGAAATGGGCACTGTTCGTTGGTAGACGTGGGGTTGAATTGAGTGGGTAGAATCATGTTTTGGTCGGCTGGCAGATCGAGGCGATTGTCCTGAGGCATTCCATGTTTATGCCAAACTGGGCTCTGTATCTGTCCGGGCGAATATGGGGAAACATCCACCAAAAGTGGTTCTTTAGGCACTGCTCCGTAGTGGTCAGCAACATTGGGAAACACGAATGGGGCCTGTATTGGCATAGAGATTGCTGGGTTAAATGGAATGGCCGCTAGGGAAGTACTCGCCGCCCAAGAGCCAAGGTCATAGCCTTCTAGAAGCGGAGGCTCTGTATATGGCGGGTCCATCAGGTTTGGCTGAGGGTCTTGCGGCATGAAATTCTGCTGGATCTGCAGCATATCGCCTTGGCCTGGAGCCAACTCAGGGATATGTTGGATGAGAAAAGGCTGCATTGAATTATATTCCGTTTCTAGCATGTGTCCTTGGCTCAAAGCTGGCTGGAGGTCTTGTTGGGTGAGAATCTGCTCCATTTGCGGCATATCGTTTTGGTCTAGAAGTGGCCTCAATGAGATGTCAAGTTCTGACTTGAAAAGAAGCGATGGGTTCCTTTCGGAAATATAAGGGGTAGAGTCTGGAAAGTTGCTAGGCGTCGGCAGATCTAGATGTAATACCATGTTAGTAGGAACAAGATAACATGCTGGCTGTATGGACAGGGTATATATATACTTGGCATGCCTTTGCCTGTTGAAGTAAAGAAAAGTTTGGTCCCGAAGCAGCCATTGCCCTCCCCATAACTATAGACTGAAGTTGGATGCGGATACGCATAGTCGTTATTTCCAGTATAAGCAGGACAACAAATATTTTTCAAATTTTTAAACATTTCTTCATTAGGGACGAAATCCGGAGAAGGCAATAATACTGGCTGTATAAACGAATCCACCTCTGGTAGTATACTACCTTTGAAGTTGGGCAGCACTTGTATAGATTCTGCGCAGAAGAGGTGTGGTTTTTGAGCGGAGGAAAAGTGCGAGATATATATTCCCTTGTTGCGGTGTTGCCTGGCTGGATTGGCGGGACAAAAGCCCTTGGAGATCTTATAAGAATGCTCCTGAGAAGTGTGTTGGTTGTAGAAGCGCTTTACTCTGGGCTGTAAGGGGAACGGCTCGTAGCCGTTAGTTAGTACAGGTGGATAACTAGAAAGGGAAGATGAAAATCAGGAATGGCTTGAAGCAAACAGGGCTATACGATAGAAAGGCGACTGCGCCAGCCCAGATGAGATTGATTAGGACAAATGAAGGCCGGGGGGCTTTGAAAGTGGTGATAGTGATAGCTGATACAGAAACTAACAAGAAACTGGAGCAAAGAACAAATAGGTGACAGATATATCCTACCATGATTGGAGGTGAAGTTTTAAGTGTAGGGGCAGGATAACAAGATTTGTCCATGTGTGTCTTGATCTGGCTGTGAGATTATCGATTGTGCTATGATGAAAACAATACTTGGTTAGCTCCGTCGCTCGGACAAGCAAGTTGGAAACCGGTGTCCAGGGTCAGATGGCAGGGCGAAGCAGTGATGTCGGGCTAAAGCTATTCAGCTCAGTAAGAAGGTATGCACATGTAAGTTTCGCCTAGTAACCTTGCCAACAAGCAAAGGGCCGCTGTTGTGGATGAAACAGAAGAAATGCGAGCGGTGCAACGTTAAACATCATGTGTGTGTGTGTGTGTGTGTGTTTGTGTGTGTGTGTGTTTGTGTGTGTGTGTGTTTGTGTGTGTGTTTGTGTGTGTGTGTGTTTGTATTTTCAAGACAAGCACTCAAAGGCAGTGATTAGGATAGCAAGTGGAAATGCCTTTCCTTCCTTTTCTTTTCTTTTCTTTCCAAGACGCAGCAGGCCACTGTTGAATGCCAATGAGTTCAACATTTCCTTCGACAGGGGGAGAAGAATGACGCTATCTCTCAGCCTGTAGTAGAAGTTATGCGTGCTAAGAGAGTGCGACATTACTCCACGGAAAGGCTGAATGGAAGGATGGACGTACCAAACGGATGCGCACGTACCCACCACTTTCCCTCACCGGTGGCCCAAGACTGTCCGTTGACATGGTCTTCCTGTAGCATAACGCGGTACTACAGCTAGCTGGTTTTGGGGCCGGGCACTTGTGGCTCACTCTTAGATGGCAATGAACATCATGTTTCTTCTAGTCTCACAAGAAAGAGTTGGGGGCGGAGGAGGAGGGGAGCGGGGCCGGTGAGGAGCTAACAGACACATGGTGCGTGCTCCTTACATGGACTTACATGCCAAAGGTACGTCAGATGGGCCGGTGAGAGATGGATGGGAGGGATGTTATGAATGTCGTGGATACAGGCTAGGATGTACAGTCCAGTCTAGCGTAGGCTAGGCAGTGCTAGGCTACTGTCAGAGAAAAGAAAAAGCAGACACACGCAAAGTAATCCTGGCTCATTCATTGACGAGGCATAAAACGAGACATTAATTAGAGCGTCAGCGTAAGAAGGGCGGAAGAGGAGTGAGTCGGTGAAAGAAAAAGGAAGATGCGAGTGAAGACCAAGCCAAGTAGAGCGAGTTGGAGAAGAAGGAGAGAAAAGGAAAATAGAAATGACGAACGGAAAAAAAGCAGACAACGGATAAATATAGCAGGGGATGCATTGAAGAAGGCTCTGCTTTTGTTTAACTGCAGGTGACGTTTAGTTTATTCCCCTCCTGTTGGGCAGCCACAGCTCAATTATTTTGACAGTAAAGGCACCAATGACAAGCAATGATGAGCCAGCATATTACATGGCTGTGGCTTGAGAAACGAGTCCTACACAATGATAGTATGCACAGGAACAGGCCAATACATCCTTGTCTGGAGTTGCAGCGTAGCATTAGTCAAATACGCATCCCTTTCATTGTTTTGCCTTGGAAGTCGTTGGATCTGGCCTCAAATAGAATTGGAGTAACATTGGACGTGGCTATTGATAGGTGAAAAGGGTCTGGAGAGAGCCTTGCCCTAGGCGTTTTTTGCTCCGTTAGAAGTGGGCGAATAACAAGAGAATACAAAACCCACTTGCATCCTAGCCTATGCATGCTTACTCACAATGTGTTGGACCACTGTCTACCTCAAGGCTTGCTTCATCCTCAGCCCTGTGATGACATCTTCGGTGTGTTTGCTAGGCTTCAGGTTGTGGGCCTTCGTTGTTGAAAGAGTATATAGATAGGCTTGGAGAAACATAAAAGGCCTACCTCTATTCCGCTCATTAGCTATTCTATCAGCATCGCACTGCAAATTTGTATCTTCTCATCATCATGAACATCAATCTTAGCATTATTGACCGTATTGCCCACCCCACAGCGGGATTCCTCGTACCACCTCACTCAAATCAACGCCATGACACTTCTGAGAACCAGGTTTCTCAGTTCAATGAACTGGTCCCCCCAGAGTCTCCTCATTGGCGAATCGACTGCTCTGGAGGCCTTGGGTCGCACTATCTAGTTTACCCAAAGTTCATGACTCGCGTGCCCCCACTGCGCATCGATGTGTTCATTCCCACATCTGACAACTTGTCGTCTGATATCTGTGAATCGCTGGACCTGGGCCGCGCCTTTCACACCAGAGACCCCGAGCGCCTGAAACATCTCCGCATCCACAACTACCTTCTCCAGGCGCTTCAGGCATGGACGGATTCTCTGCCCAATCCGGGTGAATGGTATGATTCCCAGATCTTTGGTACGCGCATTATTCTGGATGATTTGCCTCAAGACCCGGCGACAGCGCCTATCAAAGTCGCCCCCATGCATTATCTCGAGGCGTCCTTTCACTCAGTGGCGTCCTTGAGAGACTTGTGGAGACCAGAAGTAGCTCTACCAGAGACAGTGGATTTTAGACAGATTCATGTGAAGCAGCAGATCCAGGACTCAATTTCGATTGTTGAAATGGGCGGCGTAGTGTATGCTATGAAAGCCGTCACAAACTTCATCAAGTTCATGTACCACGAGCTTCACGTACTCCTGACGCTCTCCAAGTACCCACATCCCAACATCATCAGTCGGCCGGTGAAACTTGTTACAAAGCGGTCTCCCTTTGGAGGTACTCAAGGTGTTGTAGGCTTTTTGATTGAGTACCACAGTACAGGCACTATCCGTGATGTTCTCCCAAAGAGACGTACTAATAAGACTCTCAAGTTGGAGGACCAGATCCGCTGGGCCCAGCAGCTCACTAGTGCTGTCTCTCATATTTTCAGCTCCAAGTTCGGTCTATACTACCCCGATCTTCGGTGTGATAACATTCTCCTGAGCCAGGATGACAATATTATCATGGTTGATTTCGAGCAACGTGGGGTCTGGTGCGAGTTTAGTGCGCCCGAAGTCAATGCCATTGAATACATTCGGATTCTGGCAAAAAGTGACAAGATTGACGAGCAAGTACGTCAGCGATGTGTGGAAAGACTCACAAGTCTACTTCCGGGTTGGGATTCCTTGGTCACAACGCAACAGTACCACGAACCAGTGGAAGGCTATAATGTGCCTTGGCTAGCTTTAAACAAGGCCGAGAGAGAATACGCCGCAGTTTACATGCTTGGCCGTGTTTTGTGGTGCTTTTTCGAGGGTGTCCCAGCCCCCGACAAGGCCATAATTTGGCAGTCGTACACCCACGAATCTCATATCAGTTTTCCCGAATATCGCCTGACGCCTCAGCCAATTCGAGACTTGATTGATCGTTGTACCAGAGGGAGAACAGAACCGCTCAACTCTCTTATTGTTCAAAATGGTAGTAAATTGGTTGCTAAAGAATACGATGAAAGTGATTTGTCGCCACAGGAGCATCAAGAAGTTATTGAAAGGGTGTCAAGAGAGTTTTGGAGGGATCAGGTGGAAAAGGCAGAAATGTGGCTGGATAAGAGAGAGAAAGAGATAGAAGCAGGTTCCTGGTCTAACAATTATTATGATAGGCCCACACTGTCTGAAGTGGAGCGAGAGCTAGAGATGTTTGCCAGGTCGAGTAAGCATTAGTTATGTGGCGATATAGTGTTTTGGACAGTCAGAGATGACTGAACTGTCTAGTCAGTAGGAAGCGTTAGTATAGTCCAATCAAACATTCGTTGATACGAACTCAAACCGTGTACTCCACCATTTCTTCTCGCCCTTCCCTTCCCCCGCCCTTAACTTTGTCTGTGTCTTCAATCATAAGAGGCTGATGTCTTGGGTTATGGCCCTATTTCAGTAAGCCACGACACAGAACCATGGGGTCCGCCGGGAGCTTTGTTAGAGTCATTCCATAGCGAAGTCTCCTTCTGTATCCCCCTCAGTCAGCCATGATCATCAGGCCCTAGGTGAATTTTGTGGTTTTTGTAGTCACGGGAGAGCCCAGCATAAAGAATGCCAGTCCTTCGTTCTATGACCCGCCTCTAGAGGGCTGTGTGGGCTGCAACCGTGTGGATCAGATTTGACAATCTTGGGTCAGGAAAGAAGCTACCTCTTCCTATCCCCAAATTTGAAATATTCCAAGGCACTACGGAAATCCTGCTGTTGTCGAGTGAAAGACGGAAAGTTACAGATGTAAGATTATCTCCTTCATTGTTGTGGGCTTCAAACACATGACATGGGGTTTGATCGGAAATGTACGGCCGGCGGGGCAACTAATACCTCGGTTGCTAAAAGCTGATGTTCTTGCAGTATGTGTCATATGGCAGTCAGGTTCCGAGCACAGTTGCAGTGTTGAGCATTCCAATATCAGCGAGTGAATCAAGGAAATGTTCTTTTGCTATCTCTGGTCTAAGCCCTTCCTAAGTCTATCGTTTGCGATTCGAGGAGAAGGCGCCGTCCTGGAGGAGGCAACGGTAAGTGTAGTGATATCTGGGTAGCTTTCCAAACATAAGACCCACGTCTTCCCTGTGACTTTGAACCCCATCAGCTTGTCCAGCAAGATAACACGCTATTTCTGGGCGACAACTTTTGGGGCAGTTATCGAAATCTTTATGAGGGATTAGGGATGTGGCTTTTGAGGGGTGCCTCATGTGCGTTGTGACTGGCTAGTATTTCGGGCGTCGCTATTTGCTGTCCAAGCGCAAGGTGTTGGATTTTGCTTCTTGATATAAATGTCAATACTAAGAAAAATAGGCGCATAGGAACAAAGGGGCATAGAAATACGGGACAAAGATCATTGTATTGTGAGACTCACTAAGCCACTTTGAATATAGGGCGTGCAAATAATAGGCAATTCGATTTTAATAAGGCGCGCATCTAATCGACAAACTAAATGGATTAGAAGAAAAAAACAGGAGGAACTTTGAAGAGAGACGGTTGGGAAAATGTCAAAATTTTCATTTGTCATTGCCTTTTTCGCTTTTCAGCTCAAGCTCAACATGGTAATTACGAAAGTTCTTTTCTCTTTTTTTCCGTTCATCCTTTCCAGATTATCCAATCGCATGCAAATATAGCGCTTGGCTTACTTGCATCTATCGATCAACATCTTTCACCAATTTCCGCTTATGCAACTTGTGTACAAGTGAAGCTGGTGTCTTTCTTCATGATGGCCAAGCCTTGGGAAGAAAGCAGGAAAAGCTCTGTTGAAGCATTTACTTCCTTACCAATCACTGCAACTAGTCTGGCAGCCCATACATAAACCTATAGCGGTGCAAATAGGATCACGTGACTCTTTGCGCCGCTGGGGGTGCAAATAATATGTGTACTGAATGTCTTTGAGTGAAGAGAGGAGAGAAATGAGATATTGA
>JAXCEX010000226.1:0-38524 GCA_038382965.1 Ceratocystis huliohia
CCCCCCCCCCCCCCCCCCCAAGCCCCAAAATAATCTCTCAAGAAATGATACGGGCGGGTGGGATACAGGCATACATATGCAACTCAGAGTATCTCTTGCACATAACGACAATAGATGGCACTACAAACAAGGCAAATACACTGCTGCATTTTCCAATCAGAGATCCCGACAAAATTCTGCTAGAAGGGGTAGGAATGACCGCCCACTAGCAGAGAAACTGAGCAAGGAAGAAGCAGCCAAGGCCCATCTCAAACTGCTCGAAAAGGAATCTCAAGATACAATTTGGGTGTACTCGGATGGCTTGAGCAACATCAATGGGGACACTAGAGCTGGCTGGGCTGTATAACACGGAGGTAAGGCCCCGGCACAAAGCTATGGCGCCTGCGGGAGACACAGGAAACTGGCAGAGGCAGAAGCAATGGCAGCTCTCAGGGCAGTCAATCTTGCAGCTGAAGTTGCCCCACCACAAGCAGAAGTCATGGATATGTGTGTGGAAAACCAGGGAGTAGCAAAGCGAATCAGCAAGCGAATGAGGGAACCAGGCACTTCTCGGCTAGAAATCGACAAGATCCAGAGCAGTCAATCGGTAGGGTCCACTGGATCCTAGAGCACTTCGAAGTCCCAGGAAATGAGATAGTAGACCAGCTGGCCAAAGCGGGCTGCAAGAGCGCGGATTTACTGATTCCCGATAGGACGATGTCTCTGGTGGCGGCGCGGCGCTGGAAGAACAACGCATTCAGGGCCGATTCTAAGAACAAGATGAGAGACAACTTCCCAAACACCGACCTTGGAGGGGCGCTAGGACTCCCAAAATCATACAAGGTGAACTGGATGAAAGGACTGAACCAAGGCTCCGTCGCGAAAATTCTGGCGGCGCGCTCCAGACATGGCGATCTTGAAGAGTATCACTCCAGGTTCAATCATCAAAACGCCAAGACAAAGTGTCAAGTGCCGCGCTGTAGCAAACTGAAGGACTTTAGATACCTATGGGAATGAATAGGCAACGCTACGAAGTTGACGGGAAGGTCTGTGAAGAAACTCCTTGAAGAAGATGAGTCTTATCAGTACCTAGTAGAGAAATTGGTCCCGAAATGGAGGGTGTGTCGAATAGACACATAACAGGGGACGGGCCAACACGGGGAAAGGTGAGGCGCAGTTTTGTTTGGAAGTTATATAGGTATACAGGCTTCTCTCGCCCAAAACCTGTAGTCAGTCTTGCAGGGTCAATTTTGCCTAGTAGCCAACCCGGCGTCGTTTGAACTCTGTGATTCCCGCAGGCATTACGTGTATTCAAAATTCTGGAGGCAATAACAGAGGAGCGCAGAAATAGGGGAGAGACTAGCAGCATTTCAACCATGAGGAATGATGTAAGGAGCAAGAAGGATACTGCCAGCTCGAAATCTGACCTCTTGCCGAGCTCCCTCCCATGTTTCCCGATACAGTCTCCTCGTAAGGGCGAAGCTAGGACATATCACCACGGCCAGAACTGGGGGAAGAGACTTTCGCAAGTATCACGGATATAGGCATAACTATCTACTTGGGTGCAAGGCCTATAGTTATCCAAGGGAATGAGGCCACTGGGGTAGACATGAAAAGCCCCGTCAAGGCCATGGAGCCAAAGGTTTACGGACAAGCTTCTGGAAAAATCCAAAAGCGGCAAGTCACGTTGCAAGCGTACTACGCTGCAACCTGAAGTTTATCCAAGACAAACAACAGTTAGAGTCTGTGCCAACTAGCCTGGCCCTGCCGAGAGGACTTGCCCTCAAGCCACACAGAGGGGTTGGCCACTGCCTCCACTAGCTATAGGGGGGGCACCCGCAGCACCTTAGTCACCCCAGCATAGCGCAGCCAATGCCGGAGGCGGGCGAAGAGGAGCCAGAGGTGAGATAATAAAGAGTTGGATGGAGGGTGGCTAGAGGGGAGGGAGACATGGTAGAAGGTGATTTTGCAGGGCTAGGAAGGGCCGTCAACGGGCTGTATGAGAAAGTAACAAGGGGGATCTGCTCTTGGTATCAGAGAAACATCAAGTGCAATAGCCATGCATACGGAAGGACAAGACTTATACTCCCCGGGAACACGTGGGATACCTGACTGTGTTTACGCAACAGAAGATTAGCAACCCGTCTCCGTAGCTCATCCACAAAAGACATCGCAGTATACTATCGACCAGAGACCAAGGAAGCCCGAAATACCCAGTTAGATGGAATCCCAAGGATACTCTCAAAAGTGCTATGGGTTCCAGACCGTATGGTTAAGTGGGCATGGAAGGGAATGAACTAGCAGATGCTCAAGCAAAGTTGAAGTGCCAAGGGAGGACAACAGGACACCCCACATGCCTTACAGGGCGGAGCTGAGCCATGTTTTAGGGGCTATGGCTAGCAATAGAAACTTCGATAGGTATCACCAGTAATGGAAGCTCAGTTACCCACTTGAGTGCAAGTACTACAGCCTGTCAAACGAACAAAACCGCTAGTACTGCCAAGACCATCAAGTCATAGGTTTTCCGATAAGCATCCAGAGACACGAGTTTAACAAGTCCTGCTCCGGACGTGCTACGTCGTGACCTCAAGTTTTGCTCGGCCACCACAATGCGCGAGTAGACACAGCGAGAGCGAGGATGAAGCAGAGAACGTGATTTTGTAGGGTCAGAAGGCCAAGAGGCGGTCTTTTTCCCCATCGCTGGTATGAAAAGCTAAGATGCTAATAACCATTCATGTAGAAGGATAAAATAGTTAGTCTTCCAACACTTTCATGAAGTTCCCGCAGACCAAAAACACCAACTAAAGGTCAAGAGCACAAGCAAATATGAGTCGGTACTGCCTATCCGGGTATTGAGACGGGTGCCAAGTATTTAGTAAAAGTGGTAAGTGTGGCGTTGAGAAAGCAGAAGCCAAATAAACACAGCCATACTCACTCAGACAAGAAAAAGGTAGCCACAGCGAAGTGGCTTCCTTAGTTTTTCCTACTTACAACTACATACCAAGTCTTACATATAAACTTGGAGACTGTGAACTTCCATGAAACAGTGACTTCAAAGAATTATATGTACCCACATGGAAGAGATGATCCTGGAGTACAGATGAGAATGTATCCAAAGCCACAGATCTACAGATCAACCAAAGAGTATGGAGACCCGATTATCCCGAGATAACTTCCCACAACAGACTGATGGACGCCCTATGAAACTTGACGATGATAGAAGAATCTTGCATTTATTGGGTATTAAAAGAGAAGAGGCATGGTAGTTTGGGGAGATCGTGCGCTGGTTATTATCCCTTGAAGCAAAAAAAGAAAGGTATGCTTGTAGATGCAGGAAGAGGCTTAAAAAAAAACCAGACATTGCAAATGCATTGCTTCCAAGCACTGGGTGATGTTGACCACGATGGGATTCGAACCCACAATCTTTTGATTCGTAGTCAAACGCCTTGCCATTGGGCCACGCGGCCAGTTGCTCACGTATTTTCCGGGGTTTATCACCATACATATTGCTTCCGGATCGTCGGCGCCCTCGGACATCAGGTAGACGTTAAATAGAACAAACAAACGCCCTCGGACATGAAAGAAGTCCAAGACATCACTCAGTCGGCATTCCAAACGCTACGGAATACAATGAATACAACCACTACCTAATATTCACCAGCGTCACGGTTCGGCACGATACAACACAAGGGTTGAAAGAAAAAAGAAAGCGTAATATAACCATAAACATCCCCCCCAAGAAAGCAAATATAAGAAAATAGAAACAGACACAAAGAAAGAGGTAAAAACAAGTTCATCAAGCCTCCGGAGTACAAAGAAGCTCTCGTAGCATGGAGACCTCTTTTTCTATGTATTTCCCTTGCGCTAACGATCTAATGGCAGTGGTGAATGGCGAAAGAAAATGGCAGACAAAAGGAGCAAAAACTAGGTAGGTCGTATAAGAATAAACAGAAAGGGAGAACAGAGAGTAAGAAAATGTCGGCGAAATTATCGAAAAAGAGTAGAAAGATAGTGGGCGATTAAAAGACAAAGGAGATTGATTATCGGTGGCGTGCGGTTAAATTTTAGTACTGATCCGGGGTATAGATTTGTTCGATCACTGCAAGGGAAATAATCCAAATAGTCAGTCGCTGGATGCTAGAAGAAACGAGGGCAATGGTGATTGGCGAGATGGCAAGGAGGAAAACCAGAACCAGAGTCGGGCTAAGAGAGCGACGAAGGGAAGATCGGAACAGTGATATCGGAGCGCACAAACATTTCATTGCTGATGGCCAGGTTGAGTCAAAATAGAGAAAAGATAATGCCCAGCATGAAAACTGAGAGAAACAAGACAAAAGAAAAGGAAAAAAGAGATAAATGAAAATCACCAGACTCCAGACCATCGTGTATCCATGATTGTAAGTCGCACGCGCTTTATCAAACTTCGAATATCCCATACCGCCCATCGTCAAGTTTGCGGTTTTTTTGGCGTTGTGAGCAAAGACAGGCTCAGTCGGCACAAGATACGGAAAGAGTAAAACTTGAAAGTCATCGATGTCTATTCCATATCTAATGGGCTAGTGCTCGAGGACCTAAGCTACTCTGACTGCTATTGGCAGAAGCACCGGATTCGCCACTTAACCCACTGGCGCTAGGACTGCCAGTCACGCTTCTTGTAGCCAATGACTGTTGGTTAGGTTTAAGGGTAGAATAGGGAGAGGGAGTCATGGAGGAAATGTTAGGATTAGAAGAAATGCTCACCCCAACCTGTTGTTCAATGTGTTGAGGTCCCACGCCATTGGCTGATCCAGGAGGGTAGCGTGATACAGGAGGCTGCATCATGCCGTTAGGAGGAGAAGGACGCCCATTCATTTGGGGACCAGAGTATCCGTTAGGAGGAGACGGCCGGCTCGGCGGCATCCCTCTTACTGAAGCGGTGTAGGCAGTTCCCGGGGAGTTGCTAGTCCTCCGCCCATTGAGCTGATACTCTTGCATGTGGGACGCTGTGAGAGAGTTTGCTCTAGATGAAGCAGCCATAGTACCGCGATCAACGTTACCATAGCGATTGGAAGAGTAAGCCATCAGAGGGTCATCAAGAATGTTCTCTCCCAGAACAGGAATAGATGCAATTTGGCTAGCGCTTGTACGGCCCCGGTTGAAACGGAACCGGCTGCCACGGCTTTGGCCAGCGGCTACATCTGCCTCAGGATTGCGTCTGATGGAAGACTGCGAAGGTAAAGTCTTGCGAGCACGGCGCGAAGTCAATGACATCATGTCAACACTATCTGGGTCAACCATGGGCATGGGGGGGAGAGAAGTGGGGTCGACATAGTCATCATCATCGTCATCATCATCGACTATATGAGCGCTATTGCGTAGATTGCCACCACGGCGCGTGTTAGGACCTCCAGCGTTACGACGCATGCGCATTTCCTGCTCTCTAAGTGCAAGCTCGCGTTGGCGCAGTTGCAACTCGCGGGTACGGAGATCGATACTGTCAGGACCCCCTGCTATACTGGCATCCATGCCTTCTTCGTAGAGGGTCAGATGGGCAAACTCATCTAAGTCGCCGTCCATAGAGCCACGACGAGACTGAGCACGGGAAGAGGGTCCCATGGGTCCACGGAAGCCATTGGGTGGCCGGCGGCCACCTGGCATCATAGATGGAGGGGGGCCCATCGACTGGACGCCAGGGCCGTTTCTCGGCCGGCCTTGCTGAGGGCGCATTCCGTTTCCGTTCACCATAATCCCACGGCCTGCAGCGCCAGACATTCGAGTTTGGGGGTTCATGCCCGCAGGGCCAGTAGGGTTTGCACCGTTAATCGATACCTTGGGAGGTCCTTGGCGATTTACAGTGTTGAGGTTGTGCATGATGGCGTAGACAGTTGAAATACGGGGCACAGGCACACCAGCTTCAGCAGCCAACTTTATGGGAGACCCCAGGAAGGTTTCCACCTCCATTGGCCGATGAGCAACAAAGTCCTGCCACATTATTGACTCTGTTGATGTAGATGTCATGTCGCTGATCACGCTCTGTTTGAAGTCTGGTGCAAACGAGCAGCCATGTGCATTGGCAATCTGAATCATCTCGTCGATAATGCCATGAACGAGGTCTTTGACACCAACCTTTTCAAGTAGCTGGGCATGGTTTGAGGTTTCGAAGATAACACTGGCGGGGTGGAAAGCAGCGGGACTGTGGCAACAATCTAGTTAGCACGATTAAAATGACGTAGTTTCAGGTGTTGTCATCTTTACTCACCCAACCACACGCTCAAACTGGAACTGCCGAATGTTGGGAGCAACCTTGCAATTCACCTGGCCGGTGCTCAGGGTCATGGCCAGTGCTTGGGCCATGTCATCTTGTACCGCGGGGGAAATGGACGAGTTCTTATTCGCGGGCCCAACCCAGATGTCGAGTCCACCACGATGCTCAAATTCACTCTGGCCCAGCTGGACAATGTCTGCCAGAGAGACGAGGGAGAGCACAATATTAGTGGGAAACCGTTCCTCCAGTGCTGACTCCACGCCTAGAGTCGAAGTTGTGTTTACGATGATGCAGGTGTGTTGGGGCGTAACAACGGATTCGATCACAGAGGCCAAATCATAGATATCAGGGAGAGCTTTGACGCAGAGAATGACGTAGTCAAATGGGGCGGCTTTGGCCTTTGTTGAGGCTTCCTCGGGGCTTCGTACAACTGTCCGCGGCTTGAACCGCTCGTTGTTGAAGGTAGAAGATCTACAAATTCGGAGCGGTTAGATCGGTACAAGGTGAGCAACTACTCGGCGTAAGACACTAAAATCGAATAAAATACTCACTTGAAAGAGATGCCGTACTGAGAAACGTGTTCAAAGCCGGCCTTCCACACAAGTGTCACGTCGGTGGCATTGGTCGCCTGTAGTCGCCATGATAAAAATGCTGAGACGGCATTTCCTCCCACTACACAAAAGCGCATTAGATCTCCAGAGTCCTCGTTTCTGACAGTGGCGCCCATTTTGTCGGATTTAAGAAGGCAAAGCTGGTATGAGAGAGTGAAAACAAAGGACCGGAAGACAAGTAAACGAGCGACAAGCCAAAAAAAAGTAGCAAACTAACGGTCCACAAGATACAAAGGGAGGAATCGACTTCGAAAACCAATCTCAACCGTTCCTTGTGGGAGCCGGTTGCGGATTATGCGTTGCGTCAAGATGATCAAAATGAAAATAAAAAAAAAGGAAAAGAGAGCAAGACTAGAATATATCACAGTATTGAGAGGAAGCAGGGTAAAAGAGAGAATGGTTATGAAACGCAAAGCGTAGATAACAAGGCTTAGACAAGTAATCAGCAGTGCAGGGGTGGAAATATAAGTAGTATAGGGGGATATGGATGAGAAAAGATTAAAGGAAAGAAAAAAAAGGCAATGAAGCGAGGAAACGGAAATCAGGAAAAGTGCCAGGTCGGGTGGTAGTTCGCAGGGAAGGGGGAAAATGAGCGAGTGGGAGGGCGGGAGATATACACTAAGTTGAATAGCGGGCGGGCATCACAGAACAAGCGTAATCCTGACTTTGGCTTGGGAGGGTGCGGGTAGATATATCCAAGGGCCACAAACACAACCAAGGCAAGCCAGATCAGCCACTGCACGAGGATAATGGTTGCAGGAGCTCAAGAAAGACAGGACTTGGCTTTGGTTTTTGCCCAAAAATGAAGAGGAAAAAACAGGAGGGAAATAGGGGAGTGTGTGGGTGCGTGATACAAGGCGTGTTTGTTAGGCAGTAGAGCGTAAAAGGGCTGACTAAAGAGCAAAAGCAGAGGGAAAAAAAAATCACTAGATTAGTTTTTCAGTCTTTTTAGTCAACAGCCTTTCAGCTTTCACCAATTCCCAGGCCTTCCGTCACTTCCATGGACTCCCCGTTGTTTGTTTTCATGGCATGGGATTCTCGCGTTACTTTTTCCTCGTCCCTCTGTCTTAGCGTGTGATCCAACCCTTGGTGTGGGCTTCTTGATCAGCTCAGCCCCCCCTGCGCTCCAATGGAAAGCTCAGTGGGATGAACTGTAAGAACAAGGGTGTATGGTCGAGATTGGGACTCTAAAATTTGGGCTTCTTAGGTTTCCTGTCCACTCCATAGAGTAGAAGGCGAAGGCGATATTAGGTAGGGAGACTTCGGCGCAAGGATGAGGTGGACATGTGTTGTCTGAGGGGGAATGTGCAGTGTGGGTTGAAAGAAATGAACAGATTACTATCGAGCTTCATAAGGCCAAGCACAAGCTGATTCGAGCTGTGCTGCCTGTACTGGTGTCTCTCGTGTCGTTGGGCTTATTGTTGTTTCAAAAGCAATCATACCAGCAGCCGAAAAATGAAAAAGAAATATGCGACTTACCTGCCAGAACTTGAAGTCGTTTGGACGCCATGTTGGTAGATGGCAACTGTGTAGCTTAAAAAAAATAGAATGTTGGATTTGTAGATTGCAGACACAAGACACGCAACCCTGGTTCAGTCGAGGGAGACGACTGCAAGTTCAGAGCCTGTGTTGCCGTCAGGGGCTCCGAGGCAGTTGGTGTGTTACCACGAAGTACTGTTAAGGCTAGTACCAAAACAAGTCACGGCGTCAGAGTAATAGGAGAGTCTTGTTTGGTAGCCCACTGAATTCAGCGGTATAACCGGTATCAAGGTGCTCTAAACAGTAAACCAAGATCAGATGCTAGATTTCTAACCAAGTGTTTGGGGCGATCAGGTGGTGTATGGTTTCGAGGGTTGGTCAGTCACAGATGGGCCAAAAAGGAAACGCGGCGATTAACTAGAACGGAGTCGATAGCGTGCAGACGTCGAGTCAAGTAAACAAAAAAAATACAAAAACGTCACGGATTCGAATATTCTGATGCACACGACAGGAAATAACGGACAAGGAAGAAGGCGCTAAATCACAACTAGCCTTGCTAGTTTAGGATAGCACGCCTCTGATGATATAAAACGCGGCAAGATGTGGTAATCGGTGACGTTGAGAGGCTTGGTGCAATATTGTCGGTTTTCTTAAATCCAATAGGAATGGACTCTATTGGGCCAGATCCGTCTTTGAATCCAATCGGAAATATTGTCTCAGAAAGACTAGGCGCGGTATTTGGCAGATGCGAATCTGTAATGGATGAGCGAGAAATCGGCGGATTGGATTACTGGTGTTTTCTAGAGATTTTCTGTCGAGCAACCACAGGCGTGTTTGTGTTCTGGACTATTCGTGTATAAAGTAAAGGTTGGCCTTTCTGAGAATCGCCTCTCAAGGGCCGAGAGGAAAAAAATCGATGTGGTCGAGAGCAAAACCTAAGAACAAGAGGGGTCGGTGGACATGCGAAGCGCCGTGTTTTTGTTTTGTTGCTCTTATTTTCTTCTATAGATAACTCGAAGCAGGGGCCAACACAAAATTGAGGCTGTGAGAAGTAAGTAAAGTGAGCAGGGTGAATTTATAGGAAGTGCCATTGTCGCATCGAAGCAGGATGGGCTAGGCCAGACTACAGGCAGTCATAATATGCCGGGGCACAAGATGAATCAGCCTTTTCTGTTGTTGGTTATACATGGGTAAGCCGGACCAAGTTGTATTGACAACAAGCCTGGACAATACCAGGCATGATGGGAAGAAAAGGAAGCATTTGCCGTGGACAGCCATTGTTTGCTTTGGAGAATCAGAGCAAACAACATCACAGCCTTGTCCTATGCGCTACGTATGCAGCCAGCGCAGCAATAGGGGAGATTTCCACTAGCCTACCTGGTTTTTTGTTCGTTCGTGTCGCAATCGCACGCTGATGGATGGGCTATGACGACGGTCAGCCTCGGGTCGGTCGAAGGCAGCCGCCTGCAAGCATATGTACTCAGGCGCAAGCAAAGATATGAAAGAGCGATTCACGCGATGAGATCAGGAGCAGCAGGTTCGAGCGATAAGCAGGACAGCCTAGTTAAAGAGCACAATAAATAGACAGGGGTTAGGCCGTAAAAGGGTGGCACAGCGTCTGATGGCAGCCAAGATAATAATAATTAAATCGCGATGAAAGAAAGGAAGATGAAAACAATGCAAACGGGCAAAATGTGAAGATGAATAAGAAAAAGCAGGGCTTGAGGGGAAACGGCGCAATCAAGAAAGGCCAGAATGCGTGAGAAAATAGAAGGAGAGCAAAAGAGCAGATGATTGAGGAGCAAAGGGGAAACTGGTGGGTAGGCTGCGCGGCCTTGAAGAGAAGATCTGAGCAGAATGGGAAAGAATGCCAGTGCTCCTTGGATCCCAGGAGGAATAGGCAAGGGCAGAAATAGTAGCTACCGTATACAAAGTCTGTATGCAGCTTCTTTTTTGGAAACTTTGGTGGGGGGGATATTGACATATGGAAGGTGCTTACACACTAACAAGTGCGCACATGCCGCAGCATTGAGAGTCGTTCCTGAAAAGCCAGCATCTAGTTTTTTATTGGAAACTGCCTCTTTCAAGATTCCATCCGCCATTAGGACGCCTAGTTGTCTTGCTATTGTGTCTATAAGTCTATATTGAAGCTACACGAGCACTCCGAAGTCCTGGCTCTGGAATGCGCCGACACGGCATGGCACTGCTAGCTCCATGCACTTCGGGCTCTAAGGGATGGGGAACAGTGCCCCAATACTGCATGTCGCACACGCACCCGGACGATTCCATGTACCATGCTAATGCTAGACTGTTGAATGAAAATCAGGCTGTGCCAACATTGGAACACCCTCCATGTCGCAATGGACGAACTATCGACGCTTGGCCTCAATCTTTTCTGCGCACGCTACGCGTCTAAGCACGACAACGTTTTGCTTGTCGCAGCGGGACAGGGTGCGAAGGCAGCATGTCGCTTGACTCTTGCCAAAGGGAACACAGTATGGGCTATTTACTTTTCTCTCTCGGCTCCCTTAGTTGCAAGTACACATTCATGCCTCTCTAGGGGCAAGCCAGCAATTCAGATAGACCCAACAAGAAGATCTAGAACCAGCAAGGTGCAAAGCCAGAAAGCCAGGAGGAAAACATGATGGAGGGTGGGGAAACAGCACCCAAAGCGGGCTTTTGGCTATCTTCTTGCATGTGCACAAGGAGAAATTATCAACCCGCTGATCCATCATAAAATAAATAAGCAACCTGCCCTTGTTGCGATGGCGAGGTTGCAGCAAATATCTGCACATTTAATCACCAAAACCGCCCCGACTATTTCGAGTCGGCTTTGGTTGCAACGCTTCAGTCCAAATTCTTTTCCTCGCCACTACATTTTCCCATCACCAACCAGTCTTGGGAATTTAAGCACCTGCGGTATTCCGACCCCAACATGAAGACATGAGGCACAAGAATGTCTTAGAGCCTCCCATTACTGTAGTTATCCGTTGTTGAAGCAGCACAGCTAAGGACTTGAAGATGCAGTGATAGCCAAGCCTGTGGGGAAAGAGATCAAAACCTGGGATCTTTGCTCCCCCTCCTTATGCTTTGATAAGGCCGCTAACTTTTGGTCGAGTTGCATAATTCTCTTTTTTTAGTAGTTGCACAGACTTCGGGCTGTTGGTTTATATTTCTGGTGGGATTATGCAGCAGCACAAAGTCAAGTGTCATCCATACAAGACAAGCTTTATTCACAATAAAGATTAGCCCTAGCCTTCGCGCCTCCTGTCATTAGCAAACAGAAGAAGCTCGTGGCAAAAGCAACAATCGGATCTCTCAACTTTCTTTTGGTCCGCCGGCTCCTGGCCCAAGTCGCGTCTTGTCGTTGTCAAGCCAAGCGCAGATAGATAGCTATCGCTATCATCAGTAAGACAAAGGCGGCACCATGGAATGGAGCGCACGCAACATAAGCAGCCATGGTGAAACCCTTTTCTAGGACTACAATTAGTAAGAAGCAAAAAGAAAATGATAAAAAAGTGCCTCAACGATAGGATAAACGAGCAGGCCAAGGCTTCTCTGTCCTCTTTTAACATAACGGCAAACGCGAGCGAGGCCGGGGCTCAATAGGTGGTCAAGGCTGTGGCTCGACAACACCAAAAAGAAATACCAGCAACATTAGCTATTCTCTCCCTTTGCCCCCAGCTAGAAATGATGTAAGAAAGACGCGTCTTCGCTCGTATTCTCAAATTACAATCTTGTGGAATTCGCTGTAAGCGGTAAACAGATAAACATAAACACACTATTAGGGTTGATTCATACTAGGGTTGGATATAAGTGCGACATGGTTGTGCCAACTACTCGCGAGATGATTTGTTTACATTTGATCAATAACTGGACAAAAAAGAAAATATTGTCAGAAATACGAATGTGAAAATCCTGCAGTAGTCGGAGGGGAGCACCAAGACATTTCCTAGTCGGATGCGCTGGAAACGAAGGTGGCATCTACCAATCCTGCAGTCTTGGTTTTTGCCTGCACACCATGGCAGGTCGCGGACCTCGATAACAAAGTATCATAGCAGGCACAAAATACCACCAGTTTTTCTTGGCTCTGGCTGTCGTTGGCTGATGAGGCTTTGATTTATTGCCAGTGGGGGTGAAAGGTCCGAGCCCAAGGCCGTCCCTCTCGGGCGTTAATTAAACATTGTCAAGTACTACGGCCGCCGGGGCTCCGGGGGGGGGGGGGGGGGGGGGATGATATTGAGGCGAGGAGAGAAAGGCAAAGCAGAGAGCAAGATTCAGGGAAACAGTGAAATAGGAATACATTAGGAGAAGAAACGGAAGGACAAAAAGAGGAAACGAAAAAAGGGAAAAAATAGACAAAAATGCAAAAAAGATAACCCCCACAAGAATATCTAAGCCAACTTTGGAAATCCTATAAGCAGCAGGCAAGGCTGGATCACCCCAAATGGCCTTGTTTCTTCTCACACCTCCCCAACCTCGATGTCCGTGTCTTCCGCAGGCAGGCCTGTTTGCTTGCGTTTCCTTCTTGTGGGTGGGCTAGGCTGGGAGACCGAAGAATGTCTGTCTTTAATTTCCGCCGCTAGGTCTTGCATATCAGGCCCTCTTTTCTCTCTTCGTTCTGCTTCACTTATAACCTTTGCGACTGTGCTGGGCCCCTTCTGCTTGTCATAACAATACAAACAATAGCGTGCGAGGAGACGGTGCCAAACTTGTCAGCCATGCTAAAATCTTAATTGCGCCCTGTATTTCAGTGTTCTTACGGTTCAAAATAAAGACGCAAGCATGTTTTAGAGGACGCAGTTTATAGGACTACAGCATGCTGCAAGCCTTGATAAGAGGGCGCTACTCCTTCGGGCAAAGAATAGTCCGACGACTAGGAAGCCCAGCTGGGTATGGATTTGCATAGATCATAAATATAAAGACGCAAGCACGTCGTCACCAGCAGACTGCCGCTAATAGGGGCACATCCACTACTGAAGGCAGCACAACAGAGCCTCATAAAAACTCGGTAGTATAGACGCCTGGAGGCTTGAGAGAGCGCCCAGGACCTAGGCTGCCAGACCCAAAAGGGCCTGAATATATTTTGTTGTGCTTCGCTTGGCCTTGAAACCGAGCTAGTACGCACAAGCTACCTACATGGTACTTGGAGTGGGCGTCTTTTTTTCTCTCCTGCTCACAAACAAAGATCGCCGCTTTCAGACGAGACGGGCTTCCAGCTGTCCGAGACTATGGAATGAGGCCGCACGCCACTGTTGATCCCTTGGTTGTCCTGATAGTACTGTATCGGGTCTAGCTACTAGCTAGGCTAGGCTATAACCTAGTCCTTCCAGGCTTGCATGAGGATGAGGCGGGCCTAGAATATGATGATAAGTAATGGAAAAGAAAGAACGTTATTGGCCATGATAACCACCGCTCATGAAACTTTGGCTTGACCTGTCCCTCAACATGTTGTCGATTGTCTGCAAATCTGTGCTTCTATGTAGCCTAAACACCGCGCAGCTTATCCTATCGAATACCCATATTCCTGTGTCGCCCTGGTAGGCCTAAAAATATCATGAAATCCCACGATATCTCGGCTTACACGAGAAGGCAACTCGATGGCATTAACTTGGAGCAAGCTTCGCGCATAGCTACATGGCATGCCTTGTATCGCCAATGTTTCCTGTTTCTTGATGTATATACCACCTGCCTGCGCTGCAATATAGAATTGTGTCTGCTGAGGCCTTGACCAAAACAGCATGTCCCCTAATAAAAGTGAATATATACAGCCTTTTGTGTCATCTGCCAAGGGGTCTTCGTCAGAGGCTTTGTCCTACACTACAATGATAATACAAAGATAATGGTGAGTCTTCGGCCGTGATAAGAGACATGATAAGGAATGTCTCTGGCAGCCCTTTGTGTCCCCGTTAACGCCCGTGGATGGGCTGGGCAGCATGTTAAGAGGCGCCTATAAGGCTGCTTGCTATTATTTGATTTTGTCGTGCATGTGAGTCGTCTATCGAATAGACACACAATCCCACGTCCCTCCATAGATACGAGTTGGGATCGGAGTTTAAGCTCCCCTTGTCTCCGATTCTAGCATCTAATTTCCCTATTACTCCAGCGTACTCTCTATTTCTCTAATCTTTCTCTATTCTCCATTCAGCCCTCCACAACATGTTCGCTGCAATCCTCGGGGTATTTTTTCTCTTTTTTTGTATTTTTTTCTGATATCTAACGACATCTCGCCCAGCTCTTCCTAGGCTGAGCATGCCCGTGTCTCATCTTGTCTCTCGTTCCCCCCTTCTCTTTCCTCTATTTAGCCTTCCTCTCCCTTTCTATGCCCCTTGCGTCTTCATTTCCCGCTGGCTTTCACTGAAACTGAATTCACGGAGCCCGAGCCGGCCATATGAATCTAGTGGACATGTTATTCAGCTTAGAAGAAGAGCGGATGGACTATGTGGGGCACTGTTCGTGATGATGTTGCTACTATGTCTCGGCGGTTCACAGAGCAATTTGACTTAGGATTGTGGAACTAGGAGCTAGCTGAGCTGAGGCTACATGGGCAAATGCATCTTATTTTCGGAGGTGATTTTGGGGCGTATTAAGCATATGTACATGCATACATAGATACATGCTGGCAAGTATCAGCTGGTCGTCGGTGCTGATGGTATGCAATAGCAGTCGTAGCTGGGACAAGATCCAGTAACAGAAATATAAATAATAACAGAGAAATCTGTACATTATGCAGGGCCATTGTAGACGGGGCTCCGGCTCCGACTCAAGCAGCCATAAGCCGCCTCTGCTTGCGGATCAGTGACGCAAAATCAAGCTTCATGACGTCTGGAGGCATCTGTGGCCCACTGGCGATGCACAACACAGTCATCTTGTCATCATACGACAAATTCGTGAGCAGTTTGGGTGTGATAAGGAAATACTGGCACGAATGCTCGCGACAAGCGATTTGGACCATGCGATTGTGCACCATACGCTCGTTGCGGGGGTCCATTCCCTGGTTGATTTCGTCAACTACTCGGAACGGGGACTGTGCATCGGATTGGAGAGCCATGAGGAAGAAGATGGTTGAAACTGAGCGTTCGCCACCAGATTGCCGATTGCCTGTTAGTTGCACCAGCTGGCCATTTCCTTCATGGATACTGGGGATAAAATGTATGGTCAGCAAATAGACAAGCTCCAAGTTAGGTTGGATAGTAACGCACCGGAAGCACACCATGATGTGAAGGGCCCATTGATCAAAGTTCTCGGCTTTGTACAAACGCACTTCGCCTGCACAGCCTATCTGTTCAAAGTTGTATGCAAATGCATCGCTGATCTTTCGAATAAGTGACTCGACCTGAGGCTCCCACATTGACTGCTTTTCGTCAATGTTTTTTTGGTACTCTTGCAAACGCGTATGACTGTTTTCTAAGTGGCGTTGGGTGTCGGCGATCGTGACATTTAGTTCCTCGTAGAGTCTCATAGTTGCGGGGTCGCCAACATGCAAAAGCTCAAGCTTGGCTCGTTCTGCCTCAAGCTTGCCCGTGACTTCATCCACGGTCTTGTCGACATAGAACGGCCTGAGGACATCGGGATCTTCGTACTTTTCCTTGATAGCACCAACAAGTTTGGCGAGTGACTTCCCTTGTTCACGTAATTCATCACAAGCCTTGGCAAGTTCCGCTACCTTGTTTTGTTCCTCTTTGAGCTGTCGCTTTACATTATCGACACGTGCACCCAGGAACTGGACGTCAGACTCTGCCTCAATGACCAGAATGCTGTGCATTGCACGCTTTTTGATTTGCTCGCGATGCTCAACTACCTTTGCAGCCATAGAAAGCGCAATAGGGCCGAGCTTGATAGTTGCTAACCGGGCTTGCAGCTTGATGTCCTGAACTGCGTGCCGTTTTTCCCGCATGGCCTTTTGGAGCCGAGCAAGATCAGCCTGAGCCTTGGCTGTAGAGGGCGTTAGCGGAGGTTGAGACAACCGGAAATGTAGGGAATTTATATGATTGCGTCTTACCAATTTTCCCAGGTATGGCCTCCCGGCGGCTGGTTTCTCGTTGGTAGTCCTCCTTTTTAGTCCTCAATTGGCTCTAGATGTTGGGTAGTATGCGCATTAGCCGGCTGCTCTCTACAGAGAGCATCAAAGGATTGATAGGAAAGAAACTTACAATCTTGGCATCCATGTCATCGTTCAAACGGCCAAGTTCTCTATAGCCATTCTTATGCTCCAAGGCTGTTTGCCTTAATTGGGCCATGTCATCATCTAATTCTGCTATTCGTCTTTCAATATTTTGCTTTTCTGTTGCCATGCCGCCAGTCTGGTTGACAAGGAGCTCGGCTTGCTTAATTTGCCGAACGTTTGTCGTGCTCACGTTTCCATAGTCCCGTCGACGTGCGATTCGATAGCCTTGATTTCCAATGACCATGTTGCTAATGGCTGGTATCGACTCGAGATAGGAAAACTCTGCATCGTTGATGGACCGCAATGAGACAACGGCGGTATGAAGACGCTTTTCAACACATAGCATGGCAAGGATAGGTTCGGGTCCTTCCATGAGGTCGATTGCAAACCCGTCAATGCCAAGTCTTTGTACTTCGTCTTGGCTGATGGGAGACTTCATGCTTTCTAGGCGTGTGGTGCATGTCCTTATTGTGACTGACAGGCCCATTTTCTTGTAGAGCTGTTCACTGAGCGCCGTGTGGTCTTCTCGACACTGGGCAGTGAAGCATGTGAGATCAGACTTTGCTAGTAGCGCCTCGACCTGGTCGGCATACCGGTCATTCTTTACTGAGCATGTCAGCATAGCAGGCCCAAAAACCTCCATCTTGAAGCGGTCTTTGTTGCTCTCCAGCCACTCCCATCCGGCCTTTGCATCTGGGCTAATACGGCGCAGTAGATTCATGCGTTGACCATGCTGTGTATCTAGAGCCCTCAAATTGCTCTCAAGCTTTGCTTTTTCGCTGCGTTTACTTTCCATTGGGCCGCGGAGAGTTTCGATTTTAGATTTATGGGACTGCATCTCAGAAACGCGATCACGGATGAGATGCTCATTTTGGCGCTATGGTAATACAGTCAGCTTTGCGGTATATGCGATATGCTAAATGGAGCACTCACAATCTCCTGGTTGATGACCTCAACGTCAAGCTCGCCAATAGGGTCGTTTTCTTGGCTCTTCTGAAGCTCAAAAAGTTTGCGACTGATGTTTTTGGCTTCTGACTTGGTGATTCGGTATTCAGTATCGGCCTGGGATATTTCATCACCAAACGCGTTGATTTTATCGTTCATCTCTTCAAGCTTCGTGGAGGCTTGCTGGACTGCGCGTTCTGCTTGCTGCACCTTTTCTTGCCTTTCCCTTGAAGCGCTTGTGAGGCTCCTTAGATAGTCCTCCTTGTTTTTTAGCACTTCCAGAGCCGGCTCTGACTGCGTTTTAAGCCGCTGTAAATTTTCATGAGCTGCTTTGCGTTTATGCTTGGAACGCTTCCAGGACTCAGTGAGTGCATTATACTCAGCAAAGATTTTAGCACTCTCAAGCATATCAATGACCTGACGGATTTCTTCGCGCTCCGTGATGCGGTCGACCTCCGCTTGGAGCCCAGATTGCCGCTTCTGACTGGCCTCAAGACTAGACTGTAGGATTTCAATACGTTTTTGAATATCTTCCTTTGCCTTGTGTTGTACTTGGAGGAACTGGTGTGTGGTAGAGACTTCTTCTGGAGCAGCGGCACGCAAGGTTTCTGTGAGAAGGTCAACTTCATTAAGACGAGCAAACTCCACAACCCGGTCCTGAGGGAGAAACTGGCACAGGTTGTCAACCTGAATCTTTAATGACTTGACGACCTCTTGGATCCTTTTGTGCGGCACGCTTTTCTTGTCCAACCACCAGCTTGTTTGGTTTGTTTCCCGCGTAATCTTGACCCTAATGTTGATGTTATCTGGGCCAGGACCGCGCAGTTCTGTCTCGATTACAGCGGAGCTTTGGTTGTGTTTGACAAACTCGCCGATTGTCGTGGCACGGCCAAGCAGCTTTGCGGGGAAGCCAAGACCCAAACAAATGGCATTGACGAGAGAGCTTTTGCCAGTACCATTAGGGCCAATCACCATATTTAGAAAGGGTCCAGGCACAAACTCGGCCTTATCATATGTCAGGAAATCTTGCACAAAGACACGCATGATAGCACCAACTTGGTAGTTGTCGCGGGTCCATGGTGACGTTGACTGTGCGGCTTCTGAACGCTGGCGCCTGGGGGAGATGCCTTGGCTTGAATCACTCTGGTACTCACGAGCCATGGCTCTTGCCGTGAGAAAATGGAATCGCGGGGTTGTTGAGGAGGGATCCGTATGCGGCTAGAGCAAGGAGGGGGACTTGTCGGTGACTTATTGCGGTGATATGGTGATTGGAATGTTGGTCAATGAACGAGCTTGGAATATTGCACGTAGAAGATATTTAGTACAAATAGGACGTGCTAAGGTCTAGGTTATGGAAGAAAGACCTGTAAAGTCCGTTTACAGAGACAAAGAGAAGCCTGAAGTTAGCTCTTGACGTCAGACAAGAAAAGCCTGAGAAGCGTGTTGCTGCTTGACTGTACTGTTCTATGCCAGTAACTTCTAGAGCTACCGGGACTTTCGGCTGTGTTTGGGTGTGTTAACAGTGAAGATGGACCGGAAGCATAGAGAATGTAATCATAAAAGCCCCATATCAATATGAGCTGGGAGCAGAGCATGGGAACTTGAAGCTCGAGATATTATTTAGGGTTGTTGATAGGGTTTACGCGACTGAGCCTTATCAGGTCTATCAGCGCGTTGATTGACAATCAAGTGCCACATTTCCAATTTACGACGCCACGATAAGCATTAACCCATGTTTTCATAACCCTAGAAGAGTATATGGGAATGCCTATAGTCTGCTGTGTGTCATTCCTTCGAGACATGGGAAAGAAGGTTTGGCTTGCTATTTACGTTACTGGTTTGGAGGGGTGTCATTCTGAAATCAAGCGAGGATTTCTCAAAACCGATACTTGATGGATAGTTGTTCTGGGTCAAGAATGGACACGCTTGATCTAGTGGTTGATATAGGAGGAAGGACACAGTAGGATGGCGTGCATGCCAGGCCCAACATGCCAGTGAGTCGCGCGGGAGCTCAGGGAATAGACGGGTAAACAAGAAGAGCAAGGCTACTCTCGTGGATCGGCGAAGAAACAATGTTTACCCCTGGCTTAGGAAGGTGGGTGGGGTGGTATTGATAGTAATTCCACGCGGTCATCTAAGTCCACGCACGTGAAACCAACAAAGCTCGGGCTACGTGGGACTTCCAACTGAATATATTTGGTTGCAGTTTTTGCACTTGAAGACAGGTAGAGGTAGATATTATGACAGTGGCATGAAGAAGAGTGGGTGACGGGAAAAGGACAGTGAGACTTGAGCAGCTGGTAGAAGACCAAGTGGCGAGGGACATAGTGATGCAATGGATGTGGAGCTGCAGCTTTGGAACTGTTTATTTTCCCGTTTTGATAGGGTGTTTATTGTATGAATCTGTACCAGTGTCTTAGCGTGTAAGGCGGCCCGGTGAGAAGCTCTTTAGCTGCGAAATCATTAACCACATGGAGCAGAGATACAACCCTGGACAGGCGAGGAATCGCGGAAAACAGACAATGCCTTCTCGCAGTTAGGGAAGTTGCGTCTGGTCCGATGGCCTAAAAAAGGGAAACTGCCAGCAGCAAAAACTGCGGGTAAACATCATTAACTGGAAAGAGCGGAGAGGCTGAATAAAGCTGCTTGGAATCTAGTGCAAACAAGCTGCTCACAGCTGGAGATTAGCTGCCATGGCCAGGCCGAATTGCTGCCTAACTATTTTCCTGGGAAAGGCTGGGATTTTAGTGTTTGTGTGTGAGGCCAAGATCGCGACTTTGGGGTGTATGTGCAAACTTGCATCAGATTCACCCGCATTCCTCCTCTCCCTGGCGACGAATTCAACATTGGCCACCGGCGCCTGGAGGTAACTCTTTGTATGTCTGCTCTGCTAAAAGATACTAGCCAGTACATGCGATCCGTTTTGCATTGCTGGCCACTGGAATTCTACCCCGTTGTTGTTGTTGACTGTGGCCTAGGCGACCCGACTCAAAGATTCTTTTCCATCATCTCCTTTGGGAGAGCGCCCCGCTGTTCATCGGTCATTGTACTGGCCATTGTACCGCGAATTGTACTGCCTCGTTGCCCTCCGTTTCGTCTGGCCACAGTTCGAAACAGAGCAAGCAATCCACCTACATACCCCAGAGCTGAAGAGAAGTCCTAAATGGAGGACAGGGCCCTTCAATCTCCATGCCGACGTCCAAAATCCATCGCAGGAGGGCAACAAGAAAACACCCGGTTTATAGCTCGTTTCAATCATTCACGCAATTTGCTGGCCTGGCTTGCGGAATCCGCTTCGTCTTTCCTTCTGGGCCAATTTCTGTGACCTTCTGTGTTTCTATGACTGACAGAGCTAACATTCTTGGCTATTCTTTGTTTTGTTTACTGTTGCCATCATCTCATTTATTTTCTTTTCTCTTTTCCTTTTAACCTTTGCCTTGTCTTTTGCTCTTGTCAGAGTCTCTGATTACCTCACCTCTCTCCAACTTCAGGTTTGTTGAAGTACACACTGCACTATTCATACTTGTTTACTTTTGCAGTAAACTGTGCAAGGCCTCTTGCTCTTGTTGTTCTTTTGCTCTCTGCTCTACGTCCTTACTCTTGTTTCTATTATTCTTCTTTTTCCATCTCAGCATATTCCGTTGCTCTAGGTTTCTGGAAGGCACACCTGATATCTCCGTGGCCCTGTACGGTTTCACAAGCCTCGATCAAATCGCTGGCCTCCGGTCTACCTTCTTTGCCACTGTCATTACCTGTATATTACTACAAGCCGGACCGCCTTCTTGAAAAAACTCACACACCTACTACCGCTGCCTCATAAAAACAGCAAACTGCCGCGTAGTTCTACTGTTTTCGGCTCTCGCGCCCACGTCCCCGAGCACTCATTCGACAGTCCAACCAACCCCAACATGGGTGAACTACGCCAGCCGTTGTCCGATGCTCCTACTCGCGCTAACCAGGGTCGTCGCTACTCGAGTCTCCCCGCGGGTATCCGGGGAAATGGGAAAAAGTACAGAGCCCCCGAGCTGGTTGCTATAATGGGTGATGGACCAGTGACTGCTTTGCAGCAGGACGAAGTCATGCGCAGCGAGAGAGCTGCCACTCATTCCCTGCGGCATAAAGCGTTGCACAATGCATATGCCCAACAGAATGATACTGGTCACGTTTACCGCCAGCCATCTATTGACCTCTCAGCAAGGTGCGAGGGTGGGTACAAGATAAACATCGGACCCTGGAAACTGGCTCATACTCTTGGTAAAGGGGCTTCGGCAGAGGTCAAGTTTTGCCGTCACAGAGTCACTGGCCAGCCCGCTGCATGCAAAATCGTGTCTAAGCACTCCAGCACATTGATTCAAGCAGGTAGCTTGGCTGCTTTGGACCGAATTGACGCCCAAATGCAGCAAAAACTTAAGAATCAGATGAGAGTTCCGGTTGCCGTTGAACGCGAGGTTGCCATTTTGAAGCTCGTCCAGCATCCGAATATCATGAAACTTTACGACATCTGGGAGAATGGAGAATACATGTAAGTTCATTTGGCCCGGTGTAATGGATGCCTACAAGAATATTAACCTCATAACAACATAGTTATCTCATTCTTGAGCTTGTCGATGACGGTGACCTTTTTACTCTAATCACCAAGCACGGCAGACTGGCCGAGGAAGCCGCCATTTCTCTTTTTCGACAAATCATGAGTGCAATGACATATTGCCATTGCTTTAAAATCTGCCACCGGGATCTGAAGCCCGAAAATATCCTGGTCACACATGACGGCCAGGTCAAGATTGCCGATTTTGGCATGGCCGCCCTGCACCAAACAGAAACCCACAAGCTCCACACAGCTTGCGGCAGCCCTCACTATGCTGCGCCTGAGCTTCTCAAGGCTCATCGCTACTTGGGCAATAGAGCTGACATCTGGAGCATGGGTGTCATTCTGTTTGCCATGTTGACGGCTAGACTTCCTTTTGACGAAGACGAGGTTAGTCATGTCCACGCAAAGGTTAAGCGTGGCGAATACGAGATGCCTGAGTTTCTCAGCATTGAAGCCAAGGATTTAATCCGCCGTATGCTGGAGGTTAATCCCGACCGTAGAATCACCATGTATGACATGTGGCGGCATCCATTGATCATGAAGTACCAGGCGTTTGATAACCTCAATCCCGTTACTGGTCAGCCCCCTGATGTCAGTCTTAAGTTTGAGCCTCAGCCCCTCAGGAGAGAGGAAATTGATGGCCAGATCGTCCACCAACTTCGCACGCTCTGGCATATGTTCTCCGAAGAGGACATTGTAAGCAACCTAGTTCAGAAAAGGTAAGTCATTCTTTATCGCGAAAAATACATAACGCTAACCAGCAATCAATAGTCCCAATACTCAACAGGCATTTTACTGGCTGCTTCAAAACTATCGCGAGCGCCAACTAGAGGATTTCAAGCCCGAGATTGCCCATTCTCGAAGCGATTATCACCATTTCACTCCCTCTGCCTGGAAACGCAAGATATCAACATGCGAGTTCAATTCAGGGCGGAGTGTTTCCCGCTTCACTGTTATCTCACAGGTAGCTGAAACTGAAGTTGAAACTGTAGCAAGCTATGATCCGTACAACGTCAACAAGTATAGCGCTGCAGACAGTTCTCTGGCTTCTGGAAACGAGCCTAGCCGTACAAAAGTGACTATTCACCGTCGTCCCAGCGCCCATGGCCAACGGGATCAAAGCTTTTCTAGCAATACTCAACGCATTCGTCGGACCGCAGGCACTATGGCTTCAATTCGCACTGCACGTGGGACGAGGATAGGCCCCAAGACTCCTTCTATGGGCTCTATGCACAGTGGAAAAGGCGTCATGTATGCTCGGCCGGTGCCTGTTCATAAAAGACCGGCGGTTAACTTCACGCATATTCGACGGAAGTCTTCTGCTGCTTCGCGAAATGGAAGTATTCACATGAGTTCTAATGGACGGGGTCACCCGCAAAGATACATGCACGGCGCCCGTGGCGCACATGGTAGCCGTGATGTTAGGAGAAGGCCGTCTGTCAAGGTGCCTCGTCCTGGTACTATGCAGGTTTCCCAAACCCAGGACAGTGCCCTCATTGATGAAGAAGTGCGTAAATTCAGCAGCCGCATAGCTCGAGATTTGGACACTGCATTTAATACTTCCATTGTAGCTGAGCCCTCCATTACTGGTTCCCTGGGTCTCAGCTCGCCCACTGACACAAATGAACCCAAAACGCCTGAAAGCTTTCAGAGCACCGATCAGACTCTCGTCCAAGACTCCACAGCCGAGCAAGGTACCTGGAAGGATCGCCCTCTGCCTCCCCTCCCCGAGAGACTCAAATTGCTTGCGACTAGCACGCCGTCCAAGGATGACCGTCGTATGGTGACGGCTCCTGCCCAGCTTATTCGCAGCAATACTAATATTGAGATTTTTGATGCTGATGCTGATTATCTTGGCAAGAGTAGTGCCGACAAGATCAGGGCCTCTTCTGGCCCCACTCAGACTACTCAACGTCGTGGGAAAGGTGGCGAAGAAAAGGCATTGCGAATTCTGGAAAGCACAGAAAATAGTATTCGTGTCGTCAACTCCCCCAAGAGACCTCTCACTGGAGCTGGTTTTATGGACAGGGTCATGAAAGATCGCAAGAGGGAATCAGGGACCTCTATGATGAGCGATTATGGCCGTCGGGCTAGCACAGTTATGCCTAAGCTTGGCTATCATGACGAGAGCGTTTCCAAGAGAAAGCCGAGCTGGTTCCAACGGTTGTCTAGCTATTCCCATACAAACGAAATGGTCGAAGCTGGCGATCGACTCTATGCTAATCAGAGGACCGATCATGGTTCGGACACCTCTTCCATCAACGGTCTTCAAAACAAGAAGAAAAAGCGTTTTGGTCTTCTCTTCTGGAAGACTAGTAAGGATGGCAAGCAGGATGCCGATAGTAAGTTTGAAACAATCGGGGATGGGATTTGAGACCTTGTACTAACATTCATACCAGCGACGACCGCCTCAATTTCGCCTATCACCCGCGCTCCCACCCCAAAGCCACAGGATCCGGTCCATGAAAACTGGATCGCGCGCATGTTCCGTATCAAGCCGGCTATGGAATATTTGTGCTTCGATATGTCACGCAAGGATGCACGTAACGATCTTGCTGATCTTTTTAGAGAGTGGAAGTCATTCGGCATGCGAGATGTGGCCGTCGATAAGGATCGTAACATCGTGTTTGCTCGTGTTAGTGGCAAGAACTGTAAGTTCTCTATCCTTGCGACACATTAAGTGATTATAAAACATGAAGCTAACTATGAACAGCACTGGGCATAAAAGAAGTTGCTCTTGCAGCCGAGATCATGACCGTCATTGAGCATGGCTCCAACCGGCCACTCTCCATTGTGCGTTTCACACAGGAGCGCGGTGCGGCTAGTAGCTTTCACACAGTTGTCAAGACGACAAAGGAAGTGTTTTCACGCCGTAACAAGCTGGTGGCTGATCGCCAGAAGTCGCGCATGATGATCAAGACTCTCAATGCCTGAGGATAGGAGCATTATAGGAGTGCCTCTTTCGAGGTCGTTTTAGACTTCTAGCTCGCTTTTCAGCGAGCACCACAACACCGAAACTTTGAGTGGCTGTTTATTCTGTTGTTATTCCCCCTCTCTCTTCTGCGTTTATTTGAGAACAGTTTTTATTTTGCTCATATTGTTTGTTGAACTGTCGTTTCCTTTTTCAGCCTGCCACAGCTTTTCTTTTGGCCTTACACTCCTTCAGACCGAACCCCGTTTTGTTCTTCATTTCCAACTTTCACGCTGGAGCATTGCCGCTAGAGCCTTTCGTTTATATTTATTGGTTAACCCCCTCTTCCTCTTATTAGAGATCGCCCCCTTTTTCTTTTCATATGTCAGTCTATGAGGCAGTGCCTTCTCAAATTGATTTTGTCGAGATGTCTTGCTTGAAGGAACTCTGGCCTCTTTCGTCTTTATTAGCTATACTTGGCTGTCGCCTTGGGTTATGATCTTTGCAATGATGCTTTTCCTGGTGTCTCTTTCTTTCCTTCTGCCTTTCACCTTTATTTCTTGAAAACTTGAAGATTATATCCATTTATCCATAACAAATCAGAAGTTGAAGCTCCATGACGTCATTAAACCAAGGTGTTAATGTATTTTCCCGTGGACATCATGACTAAGGCATCTAGATGACCGCGGTCAGCTGACCGCCTCACTCACAATCCCAAAGCAGGAGCTATAGAATATGAGTAGGGGTAGGCTTTGCTATTACGCTGGTTGCCGCGGAAAGAGTCGGAATGAAGCACTAGAGGCAGAAGGGAAAACAAATAGGTAGAGCTTGGAGGAGGGGAAAAACGCGGCTATGAAAACTAGTGACACTGAAACACGGGTACTGTACTGCAACACACATGAATGAACGAATAATGCAAAAGGCTTCATAGTTACGTGGTTGTTGTTTTAGTCGGTCACGGTGCTGTCGTCTGTGATTGGCTGGAACAAACGGCGGGGCGGAGACCTCGGCTGATCGGGGCATCGGCCAGGGGGATGTTTGGAGGACCCAGGCACGTCTTAGCTTCTTTATTTTCCAAGCTACCTCAAAGCGACGGCTCTCATTGTAGAGGGATTAGCTACTTTCACATGTAGAAATGGAAAAGTTGTGGTATTGCCATTCAGGGAATAGGGTACAAAGGACCTCGGCGCCCATTAAGGCAAATTAGGGCTGAGGAGGTTCTTACAGCGGCATGACATGTGCCTTTGCAATTACCCTGGCCTGGTCTCGCGCTGGTATAAATGGTAACTTTAATGGCGTTCAATATCAAGAAAGAGCAAGTGTTGGCGCAGCCAACTTTGTTTACTTTTTATTTTCCACCTGCATCGCAGAACAGATTGTAGAAAACAGGGATGCAATCTCAAAAATCATAACGCCACGGAGAAGCGGAGTCAGGACCGGATGTGGGGATGGCAACCCAGCCGTAAGGGTTCACGTCTGATCGGGGTTGTGTTATCTTACACCAATAGAGGGACTCTACGCGAGCCACATGATGAATAAGAAAATATTACTAGATCCTAGTTAGGGATAAGCCTCTCTACATTGGCTTTCTTACGCGAATCTAGCCAAGTGCCGAGGGCAGGCGGTCTCGAGTTGGAAATTGTATACTTGGACTTGGGGCAGAGTCCTTTTCGAGTAAGGTAAGAAGGTCTTCATCAGCCGGCGGAGTAGGAGGGGGAATTCGATTCCGGATATTTCTCGGTAAACGGATAGATGACTCCGAGATGGCGAGCATTATCTCGAGTACGTACGAAAAAAAAAATAAGAAAAAACGTAATTAATAAAGAGCAGACAAATCTAAGGGGAATAGCAGCCCGCCGAAATTCGCAGTTCTTCCTTTATCAGAGCTGGGCTCACGATGCTTTTACTCGATACTATCAGGTGTGGAAACTGCCTTTGTTCCTTAGCAATTCCTCCGATACTATGATAACGACCTTGTAGTAACTACTCGGGGAAAAAAAAAAGAGGGCCTCTGTCTAAAACAGAAAGCTGTCCCACTTTACAACAAAGCACCAACGGAAGGAAGGAGGAGGGGTGAAGCAGAAGGAAAGGAAAAAAGACAGGGAGAAGGAGGAAAGCGCTGTTATCGGGTGGAAGGGAGGGTGACCACGGTCCGATCTAATGGGAAAGAGCCTGCCGAAACAAGCAAGAGCCAGCTTCTGATTGTGCAGTAAGCAGGACAAGGAAGGCAAGAAAATAGGGAGCTGGATTGGCTGGTGATAGGATTTCGGGTAACTCCCCAGCTAAGAAATGTCTCTCTTGCCTTTAGGTTGCTTGTTTGCTTGTATGGGGAAGGAAGGTCAGATCCGGCCACAGGCCTATTTATATTATCGTAGCTGCCTGTTGTCGAGCTGCTTTTTCTCCTTCCTTTTGTTTTCCTACTTCGCAATTTATTTATAAATTCTCCCAGATTTGTGTGTCACGATAACGTGGCATCCTTCGAAACCCTCACTCCAGCTTCATTTATATACGCTAGAAACAACATCTATAAGAATACATATACACACGCATTCACGTGCACAAATATATACTCACTTTGAGCGCGATGGCCTCTACGGATTTCCTTCTACAGGGCGTCAATGTCCTCGCCCCAGTCCAGGAGCAGCAACGCAAAATTCTCACGCCCCAGGCTCTTGCTTTTGTAGCTCTGCTTCACCGCACTTTCAATAATACTCGCAAGAACCTGTTGGAACGTCGCAAAATACGCCAGGCCGAGATTGACCGTGGTGTGCTGCCGGACTTCCTCCCCGAAACCAAGGCAGTCAGAGAAGACCCTTCATGGAAGGGCGCAAAGCCTGCTCCAGGTCTAGTCGACCGCCGAGTGGAGATCACAGGTCCAACAGACCGCAAGATGGTGGTGAATGCGCTCAACTCGGATGTGTGGACGTACATGGCTGATTTTGAAGGTGGGTTTCCTTTGTCCCAGACCTCTTTTCTGGCTTTTCCCGCGATAATCTAACCTGCGTCTCTCCTTCATACAGACTCTAGTGCCCCGACCTGGGAGAGCATGGTCAATGGCCAAGTCAATCTCTATGATGCCAATCGCCGCCAAATTGACTTCAAACTTGGTCCCAAGGAATACAAGCTGCGCACTGACCGAACCCTGCCAACCCTAATTGTGCGCCCAAGAGGCTGGCATCTAGAGGAGAAGCACGTGACGATCGATGGCGAGCCTGTGTCAGGGTCTTTGTTTGACTTTGGCCTATACTTCTTCCACAATGCTCACCAGACCGTAAAACAGGGCTTTGGGCCGTACTTCTACTTGCCCAAGATGGAGTCTCATCTCGAGGCTAGGCTGTGGAATGACGTCTTCAACCTAGCCCAGGACACTATCGGTATGCCTCGGGGCACTATCCGGGGTACAGTCCTGATTGAGACCATTCTGGCGGCATTTGAGATGGAGGAAATCATCTACGAGCTTCGTGACCATAGCTCTGGTCTCAACTGCGGCCGTTGGGACTATATCTTCAGTGTCATCAAGAAGTTCCGCCAGAACCCCAACTTTGTATTGCCAGACCGTGCTAGCGTGACTATGACGTCACCATTCATGGATGCTTACGTCAAGCTGCTGATCCAGACCTGCCACAAGAGAGGTGTGCACGCTATGGGTGGAATGGCTGCCCAGATCCCCATCAAGGATGACAAAGAGGCCAATGAGAAGGCTATGGATGGAGTGAGAGCAGATAAACTCCGTGAAGCGCGTGCTGGACACGATGGGTGAGTTTGTCTTTTCTGTTTTTCCTCATGATATGAAATATCGATCGGTCCTGTCTAACATTTCCAGAACCTGGGTTGCCCACCCTGCCCTTGCTGGCATTGCCTCCGACGTCTTCAACACCCATATGCCCACGGCCAACCAGCTCTTTGTGCGTCGTGAAGATGTCAAGATTACCAGAAACGATCTACTCAACATGAACGTCCCCGGAAATGTCACTGAGAGTGGCATCCGCAAGAATCTTGTTATTGGGTTGGGTTACATGGAGGCTTGGGTTCGCGGCGTTGGCTGCGTGCCCATTAACTATCTCATGGAAGATGCGGCTACTGCCGAAGTCTCGCGATCTCAGCTTTGGCAGTGGGTTCGCCACGGCATTAAGACTGCTGAAGGCAAGACGGTTGACAAGGCTTATGCCCTAAAGCTGCTGAAGGAGACTACGGAGGAGCTTGCAGCTAAGGCTCCGACAGGCAACAAGTTCCAGCTGGCAGCCCAGTACTTCGCTAACCAGGTCACAGGCGAGGATTACGCTGATTTCCTGACAAGGTATGTCACCTATTTCTCACTCTTCCTTGCCCCCTCTCTCTGGCTTGTGCTAACATTAGTGATAGTCTACTATATAACGAGATTACTACGGTTGGCCCCGCCTCTCCGGCTTCGAAACTGTAGGCTACGTTGTGGCCTCGATGACCAAGGCATGCATGACTGTGAGCGTGTCTTCTTCCCCTCCCTTTCAAACATATGTCGGGCCTGTTTTCTCTTTTTCTTCTTTTGGCTCGTCATCCAGCCATGGCCTGCTTTCTGGTTGCTCTCTAGTTTTCTAGTATTTTAGTTTCTCATTGCTATCTAACCCAAGCTATTACAAATTAAAGCCATAGTCATAAACTCATACTGCCTGTATACATATACATTAGTACTGAGTGATTTGCATGTCTTCAAGTAAACTATAGAGACTTTGAATTACCTCACCTTATCCTAGTCTGGGCTGTGTAGTTTCATAATTTGGTGGCTCTTTTCAGCTACTTCGTTAACTGCTACCACCAGAAAGGGCCAGAAGAGACATTGCACTACAGAGACAGGGCCAAAAGACACGGGCATTTTGGATTTGCAGATACACACTTGAGCACAGAGGATGGCTGAGCAAAGCCAGGTACACGAAACATTTCACACAGTACAGCACCAACACCGCACAACACAACCCGGCTCAGCACCTAGACAAATACGACAAAGCTGGAGCTTTCGTATATTAAAACCCTTGAACAAAATCAGTATCAGACTCAGACTTGGGTTTGGACTCGACCCCAAGACAGACTCAGCCTAGAGTGAACGTGAGTTCCATGAGAAATTGATTTTAATTCTTAGACTTTGCTCACAAACCGAGACACAAAGCTAGGAATATCGAGAATCTCAGGTCATGCTAAGGAGCCCTGAAAGAAGCAGTAGCCACAGAAAAAAAGGAAAAGGGGGGAGGGGTAAGCAAGAATATGGGGCTTTGGATGGTGTCTAATGTTTAGAAGAAATTATAGAATACAAAAATAGATTATAGAGGGGTGGCTAAAGGGCACTATTGACGTAGCAAGAAGCATGTCAGCTTCCTTTGTAGAAACAATAACGAGTGATTAGCATAATATAGGACATCACACATGGGCAGTAAACAGGGCTAGTAATAGAAGGTCCGGGCTTGAGACGACTCAACGGCCCCGTGACCACTTGACCCGGTGTTGAGAAAGGACCTAACCAAAGTTGCTGCCATAATACGAAACCATACAGGACTCGGGCCAATTATACCTAGACAATAGAGTAGATCTAGCTACCCAGGATAGCTCTTTTAGTGAAAAGCATAGGGGTAGTCCGTCTTGGTTGATCAATAGACATAATGTGCTCCTCGTATAGATCTATGTAAACATATTTTGTAGTTAAACATAAAACTTCACTACACCTCAATTGCCTTTGCATGGGGCAAAGCACAACGTTAATGCTCGGCATCGGGGATGTGTTGCTTGTGGTGGGCAGCTATAGTGTGCCATCTTTTATGCAGTGGCCAATAGACCCAATAGTTGCAACAGTTTCTCGTATCTTTCATAACAAGTAGTAAAGCAAAACCAACTCCAACTTCAAAAGCTGCTTCCTTGTGCTATGGAACCAAGGAAACCACTTCCTCATTGCAACTATGCCAAGCAATGAAAGCTTCCCCGGCTCCTTAGCCTCGCACAAACACTTTACTGTCCACAAACTAGCCAAAGGTGAGCTAACATGAATAATAAGCATGACAAATTTCACAAAGAAAGGAAGCTCGCACTACAGAGTTGCCGCTAACCATTCAAGAAGCTTTGTCACCACCTTGTGCACCCGCATGGCATAAAAGTACAATAAATAGACCGACTCACGAAAACCAAACAAGCGGCCTAGTGCTGGCAACAGACTTGACTCTGTAGTAAGCATGTACCTACCTCGATGAGGCTATCCAATGCACTAAAGCTCAGCTGGGGCGGACAAAAACGGCGAGTCAACGGAAGAACTACGCCTGCCTGTATTCTGGCCCTGAGGCAAATGGGACTGTGGCTCTGGCCGCCCCCTCCGCCAAACGCCCCATATCCTACGGCAGCATCTTCTCTTGTTTTTCTTATTTTTTATCCCGATGTGCACAGTGCCTCTTATACCACGTGCTCGGGGCAGCGTAGAGTGCAATATCTAGATAGCGGCATGTGACGATGGCTTTAGCTGTAGGTCCCAAGGCTTTATGTTTGTTGCCCTCACGTTCCCTCCACCTTCTCAAACGCAACGGTCATTCGTCAAACACCACCTACCAGTCTGCTACAAGGCTTGAGAAAAGAGAAAATCAGTAGCTTAGCCCTACTCAGCTACGAATGCTTTTGGCCCATCGGGTCAAAAAGTCCCGTAGCTTCAGCCAAGAGAACGGAGACATCGACAATGCCCTGTCTAGGCCCTTTTACTGTAAGCTAGGTAGTGTGTGGAAGTCTGCTTAATGCCCTAAGTTTACGAGGAAACAACACCCGAGCCCAAAAAAGGATAGCTTACGAGCAAGCAAAGAATGCAGCTCCGTTGGTATGTTGTTCAACGACAAGGAGCGAGAAGGCCAGTCTAGTCCTCATGCTACCCATACTTTCAAGGTCCTCTTCTTGGGTGCCTTGTTTGCCGCAGCCATATTGCGTCCATAGTAGCCATTCACATACCAAAGGGAGTTCTATGTATGATATGGTATCTGATGTCATAGTTTCGGTGAGAAATACTCAGCGTATCATCTATTATCTGACGATGCAGACCACATGAACCAAGACTCAACATCTGTGTACCATACTTGGGGAAAATACACGAGATATTCCGGTTGGGCCATTTGAACCGTTTGAGCTGCTTATACAAACTTTCAAGTTTAGGAATAACTCATCCACAAGCCCTTCTCATACGAGGAATAGTTATTCATTGTGCCCCAAACCCCCACCCCCCACATTGACTACATCGGCTACATTGAAGCCTCCTATTTATTGCTGGTCCTGCATTGGCCGTGTGCTTGCAAATTGCGTAAGCCGCACATTTGCAATGCATCAAAGTGGTCATAGGCCAGCCATGGCTGCGTACACATAGTCACACAAGAGCAAGATTTCAGCGTAGTTATGCAAGCTATTTAATCGAGGCAAGGCATCTGCTTAGCTACACTAATTAACGTATCCAGCCTATAGTTCATGCAAAGCGCCACAACAAACTTGTAGCTTTAGTGATCCTAAAAAGCGACAAAAGCAGCCAACGAGGGGGAAAGAGTTGGTGTGCGCATTTGGACAACCATCTTTTTGACTTTTTTTCTATTCCACTAAAGCTACACAAAGTTTCGGGCTTTCTCCTACTGTTGCAAAAGTTAGTCAACCGGGGAACTAGGTCGTTCGTAAAGGCTACCTGCCTGTCTTCTGTCCATCTTCAAGAGACCCCCCCCCCTCTCCCCAAATAAAACCCAGGGCACTTTTCGCTCAGTCGCCGAGCACTGTCTGAGCTGTGCATACGCGATGGTGGTATTAGGTCGATCTTGCTCGTATTCCAGGAATGTTTCAATAGCAGTCATTACAGCATTGTTCTCGTAGTCAAGTTAAGCTACGAAGCTACGTATGGTTTTATTCATGTGGTTCACAATCTATCTGTTGTGACCTTCACGCATCTGTCGTAGATGCATAGTGGCTCTATTAGACGTGGCCCACAGCCAGAAGACTCGGAATCCTGCCTACTATCTGAAACTGAAACCGAACCGAACCTACCTCAGGGTGCGCTTGGACCAATCTTTTAACGTCGGTTGCCGACTTTCGGATAGGTGAATGTCGATTATCCTCCTTCTAAGCGGCAAGATCTTCCAGCTTCCTTTATGTTTAGTGGCGCAAGCTTACGACAGCCACTTTGCGGTTGTGTCAATAGCATGGCTACTCTTTCGCTGTCCCAAGTCGTGATTTAATAAAGTAATTGTTTCTTCTATAAGTATAATCTATGGTGGGTAGTTCCCAACTTTGCCGCAAAGCAAGGCAAGGAGCTTAACATTGATATCCCTGTCGTCTTAGAAAAGGTGTGTGTAACCATATCAGCCACGTATCAATGTCCGGGACAAAGCGTAGCTATTTTCGACAGACAGCCTTGATAGTCGCTCTTTCCTGACTTGGCCTCAGATATTAGCGTCACACGTTTAATGGGTATTTTGAGCTATGCCCCCTAGCTCATTTGCTTGAATTTCCTTTGTACCCGACAACGCATACACAGGTAGCCATTCATGTGTTTCATATAAGAATTTCTCCTCCTTATACACACGCCATGTTTAAAAGAGACAGCTTTGAAGAAGCCAGCCTGTTGGAGTGTGTAGACCTGCTGATTTCCAAGTCTCAGGCTCAAATTCGTATTCCAAGTTGTCGTCCTTTTACGTCTTTTGGGCCCATTCTCTTTGAAGAAAGATGCATATACTCGGTGTGACACAAAGGGAAAAAACAAATATCAAGGGGCAAAGCACGATCTCAAGCACACTCGTCGGAAAGAAGCAGCTTTTCCATAGGAATAGCAACGGAAAAAACTGCCAATCTAGGCGAATGAAAGCGTAGCATGTCTCAAAGCATCACTGTCTTGTTACCTATCGTGTCTTTTCCTCGCAGCCTGCCCTTGTCAAAATCAAACACGAACAAAGGACTCTGCTTCCGGATCATATGCGCTGTAGTGTGCAAATCTGAGACGTATCCGAGCGAATTTGTGCATAATAGTGAGCAAGAGACAAGACGGCAGTCATATCAAAGGAGCAATATGTGTTCTGACAGGCTGGTATACGAAGATGACCACGCTGTGGTTTTCTCAGCACACTAAAGGCCGAGTCTAGCAAGAGGCTCATATGAAAGAAAACCAACATCCAAATCAGCATATGGGCAAGCCATTGGAGTGTCGTCGGATCTACAGGGGCCACATTCTTGGTAGCAATGATTGTGTTCTGTTGTTCTGTAAATGCAGTCAGTCTTGGCCATGTGCCCACGACAGATTTAGAGGCGCTTTATTCTAACGCCTGCTATAACTTGGCGCCGCGACTATCTCATTCTCCTATCGACGTCATTGTCGATGGAAACGTTTCATGGCTTGAGGGATGCCACCTATCCCTGGACTGTATAGCAGGCTTGAGAGCCTATTTTCGCAAGTAGCTTAACCGTTCCTTTATGGGCTCTTTCAAGTTCTGACCAGAGTACAGCAATATTGGTAGTCAGAGCTGATGTCCCTCCCGGCCGCTTTAACCGCCTGTGGCTACTGAGTCTGCTGTACTATGCCGTAGGGCTACATGCCAGGGCTTGATCAAGCGATTTTGCCAACCGGAAAAGAAAAAAAGCCTAGAGGCGAACAACAAGAAATTCTGTTCACGAGATGCCAAGGCAAGCTCGGGTTTTCAAGGCGATGGGCGCTGCGGCTAGTAGAAATTCAGGTACTTGCAAAAGTGTCCCTACATGGTTATATGCAGGTCACCCTCCCCCCCCTCCCCGCCCTCTCCACCTTGCTGCATGATTTTACTATAATGTCCTAGGTAATGATATACTTGCTTCCCAGTCTGTCTTTTGTCTCCCTTTTCATGTATGGGGCCGCCGTGATGTTCTTTTTCTTCTCCACCAACGTCTCTCATCCTGCACGTCGTCCTTAGCACTGATTGCCTAATGTTTCAAGAGCAGCAACCTTGCATTAGTCTATTTGTCATTCCACCTCACCTAGGAATTATCTTTTCCTGCATATGTCCCCCTTGAGAAGGATAAAGTTTTCTTTTCTCTTTGTTCCTTTTTGTATGCAGTCCTCCTCCCTTCGGTATCTAACATTGTTTTTTTCTTTACAATCTTCCGACATCCTAAATGATAGCCCAAGGATAAACAGGGGTAGACGTAAACACTTGAGGCTCATGAGATCCCATCAAGCGCAAACCTCTTGTTTGTTGAGCTCCACAAGAGGTGTGATTCGCTTATATTCGACAATGTATGTAAGCCCCCGGTTTTCAGTCCGGCTGTGAATGATTTTCCAAGAACAAGGCCAACAAAAATTCTAGGCACGGGATTGGTGTACTGAAAGTTTTGGGCGGAAAGGGCTTGCTTGTGTGAAAAGGGAAACATTTGGGGCGATTTCCAGTTGTGAATCTGACTTGGAGGTGGTTTTATTTCGTCTTGGAAAGAAAAAGGAGAAAATAATTTTAGTAACTGCCAAATCTGAGGCTTGATACAGGACTCGACTCGACTTCCGTAACAGTGATTTACACAGGGAAAGAGCATGTGGGTAGCACAAGAAGTTCTAGACAGGCAAGAGCCTTTTTTCTTCGCCCTTTCCCTGTTTTTCTCCACGTAATTACCCCTCTCAGCAGTGTAATAACCACATTACTGAAACCATCAAGTCTTTGCACGAGTCTCGAGTACCAACAATTTCCAAGTTCCTCAACTTATGTTTTCTTATTCTGGCCCCTGTGGCCACTTTGCCTTGAGAAGAAAAAAAAAGCCGCCCAGTTTCTCCTTATTGAAGCAACTTGTGTACCCAAAAATGACGTGTTGTATATCCAACTCATGCGAGCAGACAACCAACATCCTGTTCTGAGCCAGGACCTGTCCTGTATGTAAGCACCTTTTTCGCGCTCCCGCCTGTCTCTAGGTGGGGTAGATTTTGGGCTCTTAGAAAGTCAACTGGGCCTTATAGACCTTCGTAGCAAAACAGGGATCATAGCTTTAGTATAGCTTCGCATTTAACATTGACACTAGTTGGTACCTTACCTTGCCGTTATATTCAATAGCGAGCTAGCAATATGTGGCATTCCGTGTCGGAGATTGTCCGACCTACGCGACAAAGGTTTGTTGACGATCATTGCAAATCTAGCATGCAAAAGGTCAATGAAGTAGCAGAGACCTGCGGCATCCAAGTTTAGCAGAAATTTCAACCTTCATTTTGCGGAATTACCGCTTGCCAAGTTCTCGACAGCTCTATATTTGATCAGCAAAGAAGGGGAAAAAAAAACCCAAACTAGAAGTAAAAAAGACCGCAATACCAAGTTTCTTTGCTTCAAAATCAGGCTGATCGTCTCGGCTAAGTAGCAGCTAAAGCCAAGAAGACTAGAAAGAAGGGGGAGGAAGGAGACCAAGAAGCTAACGGAAACCAAAGACTTGCCGAACGCGGGAATTCAAAAAGATCTTTACCGCTACAGACAGCCAACTCGCGAACCTTTGCAAGATAAACATGGTACGATCTGAGAGCTAGTCTAGGCCTAGGCATAACAAACAAACTGGGACTCCTTAATTCACTAGTACAAAATCCGACCGACCTTGTTAAGTTGGTGATTAGAGAGCAAGGAAAGAAGAGGGGCTGGATCTTGGCATAAAGGAATAAAGCCAACCGTCGCTTGCTTGTCAAACGCACAAATCGCAGCAGGGACTCGGGCAAACTTAGGGTGTGATTTGATTCTACCACAGCTGTGACTCGAGATGGGGAGTTCATTTGCAAGCTGCTCAGGTAAAAAGACACTATAACGGTGCTTATGGCGGCGCTTGAAACAGCAGTTATAGTCGTAATGGGGCTCAAACTCCAGCACTTCTAGCTCCACTTCAGCGTATGTGCAAGCTACTAGGAAAACATGCCGTATATGTAGGAGTACATGTTGGTGGATGTCGCAGACACATAGCAGGCTTGGGTGTGTGAAAGACGAGACGATTTTGTCTCACTGTATTCGTATATGTGAGAAGAATAAAAAGAAAGTCCCAGCTTCAAACCCCTCACTCGCTCGCTCTGCTTATTGCCCCTTAACATCGCGTGTGACTAGAGCTTCTTCTAGCTCATCTAGAAAATTCAGCCAACAAACATCGCCACGCTCTCGCCTTAGAGAACGAGTCTTCCTCTTACCCTCTTTCCCTTTTTCTCCTTTTCTTTTCCTCTTCTCTTCCTTTTCCCCACACATGGTCTCGGCGTGGACAAGTCTCCAAGCCTTAAGCTCGACAAGTCTACTAGCTGAGAAAATTTGGGGCATGAGCTTGCACGCATGCAATGTAAAGCAAAGCCCTTCCCTTTTTTTTGTATTCACCTTAAAGAACAAGTTAGGACATAAGAATCAACAAGCTTGCCCCGCACCTTTCCCTCTTTCTGCATTTTGTCTCTGCATTGATTGGTATGAAGTTTGGTAGGTTGTTAAGCTAGCAGGGGTCATAACCCTCAAGGGGAGATCATAATAATTGCTCCCACACCAGCAAGCTGGAATGGACGGGTGATCTTATCATTTTGTCATGGGTAAAACTCAAATACTTGAATAACCCTAACAGCCTCTATTGTCAAATAAAGCGACTGGTAAGAAAAGAAGGGAAGGCTGAGGAGGGCATGGGGAAAGAAGAGAAAAGGACAACCGAAGATCTCTTTCGGTTATGGCCAAGCCAACTAGGACCAGCATGGAGGCAATTCCGAACAGCAGTAGAGGCTCAGAAGAGCATGGGTATAGTTGGCAGAGTTACAGGCGTATCCCCTCTGGAGGTTGAGCCAAAGATGATCAGCAACAGGCGTTCATTAACAGATGATAGATAGCTTGGGGTGGGGATCTTGTGGTGAGATTGAAACAAAGAGAAGGCAAGGCTATGGGAGGATAGTCTACGGGCCCTGAACATTTTCAGCGTGTGAGCATCCTTCTCCATGGGTCGTTGATTATCGTGAATGTTTCAGGAAAGAAAAGGAAGAAAATGGAAGGGATGATGGCCGTCGATCGACCGTCGTCATGAAGCAAAGACACTACTACGTCCATACATGTGTGTGTTGGCATGTAGCAATTTTCCGTGAGGGTGATGCTCTTTGCCCAGGCTAATTTTCAGTGCCGGAGCCGAGCGGTCTTTCCACCTGACCTTACACAGCCTTGTCCATGTCTTGCTTCCTTTGTGCTGCTTCTCCTTTTTCTCTGGCTCATTTGCTTTTTTTCTGTCAACTTTCAAGCGTGTCATAGCGGGCTGTCCTGCCCTGCTCCTCCTAGCCTGCTTGGTTGAATGGTTCACTGCGTCACAATCAACAATTCACAGCTGTGGTAGCGAGGAAAGCCTTGCCTTTGCATTCTTAGGGCTAGGCCCCAACTGTATTGGGCCTTTGACCTTGACAACATAGATATACGCCAAAGTTTGGTTCCAAAGCTTCTCTTTCCCCCATAACGACCTGTCGCTCTAGCCGTGAACGCCGTAGAATACAAATCCTGTTTTCTCGATGATTGGGCAGGCTCATGGTCATAGTTTCTTCTAGAGGTTGAAGCACAAGACGCCTTCCGTTTAAGCAATGGGGGGGGGGGGGGGGGGGGGGGGGGGGAAGGGATCTTTTGTTTCTCTTTTTTTTTTTTTTTTTTTCTTTCTT
>JAXCEX010000227.1:0-38506 GCA_038382965.1 Ceratocystis huliohia
TTTCCCCCCCCCCCTCCCTGAATTTTTTTTTGTTTCCCCAACCCCTCCAAGTTGCCCCCCCCCCCCCCCCCCCCCGGACTCTCTCTCTCTCTTTATCTGTCTTTGTCTCTAGTGCTTCTTCTGCTATTGGATAGCGGCTGGCATCGCATAAAGGCGGAGTTTCTTTCAGCACTCGCCCTTTTCGACAAGTGACTCTTCCGCGTACGTACGTACGTACGTACGGAGCATGCCCACTCCTCGCCCTGCTGCTCTACGGTCAGCTGTCTTTGTCTGGGCCATTGTATCTTGCTTGTCACCCTCTCCATCTTCACGTTTTTTTTTTGCTGAATAAGATAGCCGAAATGAGGAGTGGAGCAAGATCCGCTGCTGCATGATGCTGAAAATTTCCAGCTCCTAAACGAGCACAAGACCCCTTCAATCCAGAGGGTGCTCTGGTATGGATGAAAGAGGCTAATTTTGTTTTTGGCGTTGATTGACCTGGCTGGCTGGCACAGACAAGGGCACACGACAGGTAGGTAGCGGTTATACAAGGCATACCACACACACACACATACAGTAGCAGCAGCAGGATACAAGCAACCACACTCACCACACTCAGGCCAGGCTATAACGGACCAGTTCAAACCCAGGCCTAGGCCCAGGCATGGATATTTACTTACTCAGTTTGTGCGCAGATGCGTATGGCACAAGATCAGCCAACAAGTACGCGGGCCTAGCTCTAAGCCGGCCACCTATCACCTGTTCCATAGCATCCTCTCTCGCCCGATAAAGCACTTTTATCTCGACAGGCTATGTGTTACTACCCACCAAAAACACAAGCCTACACAAGACAGGACAAGACAGGAGAACCGTAATGTTACTTGTTGTTGTTGTTGTTGTTAGTTATTTTTCGATTCCGATTTACAGTTGCTAGGTTGCACCGACTTTTTTTTTTCTCGCGTACGCCAAGCAAGACAAGTTCAGGGCACAACAGGACCAGAAGAAGGGACAAGACAAAATAAGACAAGCCCAAACAAGCAGGGCAAGGTTTCCTTCTTGCTTGCTTGCTTGCTTGCTTGCTCGCTCGCTCACAGGCCCACTGGCTGTTACTACTAGCTTGGCCTGTCAGTCCAGAATAAGCAAGTATTAGGTTTTGTCTGATAGCATGAGGGAAAAAAGGGAAAAAAAAAAAAAAGAGCACGGATGAGCTGGGTCTTGCATTTGGCCACAGCTCCACAACCTTTTTCATGTGGTGAAGAAGTGGAAAAAGTATAAAAAAGAAGAAAAGGTAGTGGCCGGGCAGGGAAAGAGAGAAGAGCAAAAAGTCACTCATCGGCGGTATGGACCAAGATTCAACATGCAGCCTTCTGAGCGCAAATCAATGCTTTTCCTTCTCTTGTCGAAAGGAGAATTTGAAAGTCTTCATAAAGCTGCTCTAAACTCCGGGAATAGGCGACGCCTTGGCTTGGAAATTAGCAAAACAACCCACGGAAGGACAAAAGAAGCACCCCCAGCAAGGCTAACCCTGGCCAACTGACTGATAGAAGACATTTCGTGCCACATTCTGGAATAATTTTGATCTGGGCGAATAGATTGTGGCAGATCGGGAGGAGAAACGAGGAGGAGATAAGAGGGGAGGGGGGGACCCTTGACTTCCTGCGATGGCCCAAGTTATGCCAGCAGCATGAGGTGGTGTTGGCTTGCGAAGCGGGTGATGAGTATAATGCAGTCTGGTCTGCTAGATAGCGGATGGGAGATAAGCCTTGGTCTGTGGGGACTTAACAGCAGGTTTGACCGGCTACTGAGCACTAACTACTGGCCGACTGGCCAACTGGCGGCTGGCTGCTTGATTGAGAAAGCTTGAACCCTTTTCCTCCTTTGCTTCTGGACCTCCAAAGGCCGACATAAGCTTTTGATGCGATTTTTGCAAGCTTAGCTAGTAAGCAGCCGAAGAAACAGGGGACTTGTCCCGCGAAATCCTGTGGGTATGGTGCACCATACAGGCCATCCAGTTGCGAGCTAGCTAGGAGACTAATACTAGCAGACACACTAGCAGACTGATAGACTAGCGGGCCACCAGGCCATTAGACTAATACAGGGAAAGTGGCTGGGGGGATAGAGGCTAGAGACTAGAGCCTAGGGGATAGAGACTAGAGACTAGAGACTAGAGGCTAGAGGCTAGAGGCTAGAAGGTGAAAGGAAGTCAGCTACTGTTCTTCAGTGAAAGGAACAAGAGAAAAAGTAAGCAAAGCAGAACAAGTGTCTATTTCTCCTCTTGTGGTCCTGCAAATAGGCCATGAGCGCCTTTTTCTTTTTTAGCCTTATCTGCCCTAAAGGCTTCGGCACAACGGATTGGGATATGCTTGGTTAGGGGGCAGTCAGCTCGAGTCTAGAACAGTGAGGTGATGGGCGAGGCACATGAGAAAAAAGGCAAGGGCTGGACGGCGTTGGCTGACTGACTAGAGGGCGATAAAATTATAGGTTTTGGCTCGCATTGCCTTGGAATCAACAAAGGAGAGCGTGGTCTGTCCTATCGTGCGTCTGCTATCAGTGGGCGGGCCTTGGCCCTACGATAAACGCAGCGCGATGAAATTTATTTTGTTTCAGGGATTGCTATCGTTTCCTTCTGACGATTCCCTTCTTTCTGTTATTCTATTTCCCTTCCATTGGCTTTCTCGAAGACTGTCTATTCCCCTTCCCTTGTTACTGGGGGTGGGGGGGATGGGAGGGGAACGGAATGGGGATAGGGAATAGGGAAGCAGCCCAGTTCAAGGTCCCAGACCTAGCCCAGGCCAAACCAGACAGACAGGACGGGCCGGAGAGGAAGAGACGGACAGGGATGTGTGAGAGAAGAGAAGAGCTGAGTTGGGCGACGAAGTTAGTACATTAGCATGAAAGAAGAAAAAAAAAGGAATTGAGAGACGGCTGCTCACAACGAGAGAAGACTAAGGGTTGCATCAATCCCCCATCCCCCATCCCCCATCCCCCCGCTGCATTATTTTCTGCTTTCTCTTGGGTTCTAGGCCGGGTGACGGCGGCGACGACGGCGACCGCAACACGACACATACACACGAAGAAGACAATTGCATTTGGCAGAGAGACAGTCAGGGACAGGCTGTGACAGTGACAGACAGTCTAACTACGGACACCTGTGAATAGCAGCAGAGGGAGGGGAGAAGACAAGCAGCAGAAGTCTGTCTGGTCTCATTCGGCGGTCGCGGCCGCACACTTGAGCCAACGCTAACCCCGATTTGGGCTTGAGGGGGGGAGACCCTTGTCTGTAAGTCTCTCTCTGCCTGTTTCTGTGCTTGTCTGCTGCCGTCTCTGTCTAGGGGTCGGTTGTTGTCTCTTTTATTTCTGTTTTCTTCCCCATCTAGTGCGCTGCAACTGGACAAGACTCAGGAATCTGGGGCGGACAGCGAGACTGAGGATGGAGGCGGAGGCATAGGCAAAGGAAAGGCGGAGGCATAGGCAAAGGCAATGCGAGGGCGGCTCTTGCATGTCCGCTAGAAAGACTCGATCGACGAAGCACAGCACGGCCACAGGAAAAGCGCGATGGGCGACGGGGGGGGGGGGGGGGGGGGGGGGGGGGGGGGCGAGCCGAGCAGCAAGCAGCTAGGCTAGGCCAGGGACATTGGACTGGCATTGATATTGGCTGCGGCAGCAGCAGTGGCAGCAGCGACAGCGACACTTCAGATTGAGATGCAGGCTCGGGTTTAGACCAGAAGCTGTGATGTGATTGTAGGGTTTTGTCCTGTCGAAAAAATTTGTTTTGCACCTTCCTTTTTGATCTTTACTTCTTTCTGCTTTCTGCTTTCTTCTTTATTCTTTATTCTTTTTTTTCTAGCCCTCATTTTGCCCCATTTTTAAAAATTAAAATTAAAATTTCATTCTTCATTCTTCATTCTTCTATTTCTTCCTCTCCTCTACCTCCTCTTCTTTCTCATCTTGCTTCCCTTTCTGTTCTCGACTCTCCCCCGCTTCTCCCTCCTCTACAGCGGTTTATGTGCTTATCCAGCCAGGTTTCCTCTTCTTTTTCATCTAACAAAGAACGAAGCATCCAAATTTTCTCTTCCCTGTGCGTTACTGGGGGACCAAAACGAAAATAAATAAATAAACGAATATATCAAAGACAAATGAGACCTGCGAGCTCAGCACAGATAAACTCCTTCTTTTTATCGTCTTTTATTTTCTTTTTATTTTCTTTTTAATCTTTTGCCTTTTTTGCCTTTTTTATCTGTTTTATCTTCATTATTTCTCTTTTTATTTCTTCTTCCACTCAATTTATCAGCCTTTTATCTGTCTTTGTTCCTCCTCCTCCTCCTCCAACTACGCTCTGCCCTATTCTACTCACTCTTCCTCTCTTCAGCAGTCTTCTCGCTCTCGCTCTCGCTCTCGCTCCTCTTCTTCTCTTCTTCTCTCCTTCTCCTCGATCTGCTCCCCCCAGGCTAGATCCAGACACGACACAACACGACACTACTACACTCCAGAGACCTCCATACTCCACGTCTCTCCTTGACTGGCTTGGCTGTCTGTCTGTCTGTCTCTTATAAGGACATGCAGACTTGCGACTGTCCATCCTCGTAGCTTAAAACAAGGCCGACCCTCCTCCTTCCTGTCTTCTGCTTCCTCCTACATGTCTTTGTATGAGATCAGATCCCACGTCTATACACGTGTAGTACAGCTCTGACGTGGTTCTTCTTTTTTCTCTTTTTCTTTTCCACTCTTGCTTCCTTTTATGCTTTTCTTTCTCCTCTGTCTCTCTCTCCCTCTCGCCTTCGATTCGTCTTGACTGAGTCTAGAGGCACCACAATAAAAGGCAAGACCTTGGTCCTTGGTGCCTGTTTCATGGAAGAAAAAAAGAACAAGAGAACAAGACGCCTCATGCTCTTCGCTTCTACCTTCTTTGCCTGACTTGCCGCCTACATCGACGTCACCATTGATATCTCGCATATTCATCAGTCCGACACGCAGCAGATTATAACGACTAGCAACCCCCCCTACTCTAGTCCCGGTTGGCATCTTTCTTCTTCTTCTCTTACAGCATTTCTACGTTTCTCTCTTTCTACCCACTCCCACTGTTACTCTGCCCTCACTCTACTCCTCCGTCAGCATTGTTACGTGATTCTCTCTTGCGTTCTCTCTCTCTCTCTCCCTACTCTCTACTTAAATATCCACTGCCAGCAGTCACTCGTTTCCACATCCAGCGTTTGCTTCTCGCTTCTCTTTCAGCCCAGCTGCTTCTTTGTCTTGTTTTACTTACTTTTCTTCCCTGTCTACCTTCTTCGATTCTTTCTTTTTAATTTCCTTTTCCCCTCTGTGCCTGAACCACACGGGCTAGTCTTGGCCATCAACAACACCATCCAAACTTCTAAAATATCAAGACTGAGCTTTGTATAAAACTCCTACCTGCCTCTCTCCTGCTCCATATTCTCTTGGCGGCACCACCCTTTCTGCCATATCCCCCTCCCCCAAGCCATGTTCACTGCCTCTTGCGAATGGGGTGATGGCTCCGGCCCCGGTCCCGGCCCCGATCCCGGCGATGCCTCTTTGTCCCACATGGATCCTGAGGATGCCCAAGTCTTCATGGGCCTAGTACAGAAATACGGCCCAGTCAACCTGATGTTTCCTTTGCGGCAGATGAGCGACCATGACCAGGGCCGTCTTGCTGGTAAGTCCTTTCTTTATTCTCTTCTCCTCCCCCCCCACTAAGCTCTCATCTAATACCCACGCCGCCTCTTCCCCAATTTCAGCCCGCATGTCCACAGCCACCATGTCCAGCCACACACCCTCCGTCTTTAGCAGTACCCAGTCTATAGCTTCAGATGCTGCCTCCATATATACCGTCGCTACACAGTCTACTTGGGACTCTGGGGTTGAGACAACCCCCTTCTCCAACGACACTTTCCACGATGGCGTCCCATGGACTCCGTCTACCTCGCATCCCGGATCCGACTCTCCCGACTCTGCAAACCCTAATTCTGCTACTGCTGCATCGTCGCTCATGGTCAGCACCGGCAGTGTCCGGAAAAACATCGAATGCACGCTCTGCTTCATGGACGGCGTCAACGTCGGGTTCACCCGCAAGAGTGACTTCAAGAAACACCTACAGCACTTTCACTGCACTAATGCCATTTGGGCCTGCCCCTACAGCAACTGCACGTCCACCTTCGACTTCGAAAAGGCCTTTGTCAACCACGCCAAAAGCGCGCATGGGGATGTGCATTTGCCTTCTAACAAGGCTCGCCAGGAGACCTGTCCGCAGCTCGTCTTTGCCTGTGGCTTCAAGTCCTGCAAGGACCGCATTTTCGAGGCTGCCAACGAGGAGGCTGCTGCTCAGCTAAAGGAAAAGTACTTTGACCATGTCGCCAAGCACTTTGATGCTGGTGTTGTCACCACAGAGTGGCAGTACTCGGTCGTCATGCACAACCTACTTCGCCAAAACGCTCTCAAGTACAAGTGGAAGTCGTGTGTGTGGAATAAGTCGCATCGCAACCAGCTCAGGTGGCGCCCCGAGACTTCAGCCCATCTTAAGCGTCTGCTTGAGTGCCGCCATATATACGACTCAACGGCCAACAAGGCCAGCACCTTTACCCTGCTGCACTTTCTGTTTAACCTTGGCGAGCGCTATATAAGCGGCTACAACCAGCCTTCGATGCCCATGTTCCCAGCAAACTTCAGCCCGCCACTACGATCTCTGTGTCCTATGACGGCCACAAGCCATGCTAGCTTACCTGCACCAACAGAGCCCGAACCCATGTTCGACTACTCAGTCACACCACGCCCGGTCATCGGAATGTCCACGCACTCACGTTCGCAATCTCAATCACAACTCCACCAGCAACAGGAACAACAACAACAACCCCCTATGCTCATCACCTCTAGACCTCCCTCCTCACATCCTATGCAGCCTGCTGCGCAGGCCGCCATCCACATCAAGGCCGAGTCACCCAGTGAAATCTGGCCACATCCCGGCACCCCCATGGCCATCCCCGAAGCTAGCGAATGGCTTGAGCAGGGCGTGCCTATGTTTGGCCCGCCAACTGCAGCCGATGAGATGATGTACACTAATCCCACGTCGTCGCCATCGCCCATCATGGACGTCATCATGGGCAATGCCATGCCCAACGAGGCTATTGCCCCGTGGGTTAACGTTGACAACATGGGTCGCATGGGCATGGATTTTCACATGGCGTCGTTGCGCAACGGGGTGTCCGGCGGCGCCTCCACAACCGGCTCCACAGCCGGCTCCTCGGCCAGCGCCGGCACCGCCAGCAGTAGTAGCAGCAGTAGCACCACAAGCAAGAGCACGAGTAGCAGCACGAATAGTCGGCCCAAGACCCCCAAGCGGTCCATCTCGCGTAGTTTTGATACCATGCGTCTTAAGCGTCGCGGCACGGCATCAACAGCTGGTAGTACAGATGGACATAGTATCCCTCGTATGATGCACTGGAACCACAGCCATCACCAGCGCCAACATGGCATGGTGCTTCCAATGCGGACGATATGCCAGAACCAGGGCCAAGGACAGCTACAGACTCATGGTTTACCCAATGGGCTGTCCAACGGACATCTACCTGGAAACGTGCCGCCACTACCAACAAGCCAGCCCGCTTTTTTCCCAGGGGCAGGCTCGACAGTATGATGCACTTCGCCCGTGCCCTCCCTCTTCTTTTTCTCGGTCTTATTGCGTCTCGCATCTCGGCACGTCTGCCTGCAGTTGTTTTCTTTCACATTGCGTTCTTGTCTTTTTGCGTCTTTCATTATTCCTCACTTTTTTCTTCTCGTCTTTCCAACTGATACCCCCTCCCCTACTTTTTCAAGCAACCGAACTAGGACCGGGCTTTGATGCTTTCGTTCATATTACCTTTTTTATTTTTCTTTACTTCCGTCTTCCTTTTGTTCTTCATAATGGCCCTCCTTCACTCATATCTGCACATTTACATTCATCTGCGCTCATCCCCTTCTACGTCTGCATATTCTCAAATTGATTGTCATCTTGACGACTCTTGTCTGTGTTTCTGTTTCTTTTCTGCATCCGACCTGGGCTTTAGTAACTAGCCAGGCCCCACGTCTCGTTTTGTTTCTTTTCTTAGCTTTATAATATATTTAACATGTGTCGCTTGTCACGCATCATTTATGAATGATTGATAGTAATTTTCTAACCCTCATTTTGGCTCTTTCTCTATCTTCCTCCTACAGCCCGCCCCCCTCTAGCGCTTGATTGTGAATGTCCTATTTACCACTATTACTAACCTTCGAGTCCTCCCTCCCGCACCTCGTACACTGCACAACCACTTCCTGGCTTGGTCACAATCACGGCATCCTTCCGCTGGGCTTCAGCCAGCTCTAGCCCGGCAAAATACTCCTTCTCCAAGGCCGCTGTGACACATGCCACCTTATCGGCCGGTACGAGATGCACCGAACACCCGCCCCATCCAGCCCCTGTTAGCCGGCTCCCATAGGATCCGTTGCTGCGTGCAATCTCGCAAATGCGATCTAGTGCTGGGTGTGAACACTCGTACAAGTCCCGGCAGCTCTGCTGCGATGCATTCATCAACTCGCCCATTCTCTGGCCCAGAGTGTCGGCCCCCCTCTCTTCTCCCGTCTTGCTCTCTGTCTCCAGCAGCTCTACAAACTGCAGCACTCGCCGTGCCTCGGCAAATACGTGGGTTGCCCGTTGCTGCAGCATGAAGACATCGCCCTCGACTGGGAACGCCGCAAAGAAGCGCTCCTCAACCTGGGTAGCTGACCAGCCCAGTAACTGCGCAACGTCAGCCCGAGAATAGCCCTCGTGTTGAGTGAGCACCTTGCCGACTTCCTCTAGTAGCACGTCCAACTGGCCGGCCTCGTCTAGGCCCGCCATGCGCTGTGGGCGTGTGCGGGCATACGCATTGTGGAAGCCCCGCAGCGAGACACCAAGAGGACTTGAGTCGCGTTCCAGCTCGCCGTGGCCGGAATTGATGGCTGCGTGTAGCACAGCAGCCGCCAGTGAGCACTCGACTACACGTAGATTATACTCGCGTGGCGCAGTTAACCGCTTGTTCGCCGCAACGCACGAGTTGACGATCAACAAACTAGTCGGAGGATTGGTGGGCGGCATACGCACTGGCCGTGCGTGTAGGCTAGGCGAGAAGCATACGTGAAGGACGCTAGACTCCTGTGCGAAAACGGAGGCAGATTGGTCCATTCCCCCGGAGTTGACGCCCACAGCGCGCTCGCTGATAATAGCCAGCTCAGTGAGAGCCTTCTTATCAATAGTGGTAAAGGTGGGGGCAGAGGCAGGGGCAGGGGCAGGAGCTGCTGGAGCAATTGAATCGCTCGAGGAAGAAGCCCGCTTCTGCTCCTGTTCTTGCGCGTACGCGTGCAATACCGCCAGTGCTGATGCCGTCACAAACGCCGCAGAAGACGACAGCCCGCCGCCTACAGGCACCCGGCCATCGACTAGGACTTGCAGGTCAAGCGAGGCCGGCAAACAGACATGCAGAGCCTTCAAATGCTCTAGCGCACCTCGCAAGCCAGCCTTGAAGTAGTTGCTCCAGTCTGGGACCGCTGCATCAATATCAACCTCGCCATTGTGGAAGACAAAGTCGCGCGGAGGAAACGCCGAGGCAGTATTCCGCAATGCGACGCGGAAACTTGTATCCTCAAGTGGACCGGTAGCCAGGGTGGCCCGCACTGCCACCAGCGTGTCCAATGTGATTGCCGCTGGCAGCACAGCATACAGCGAATAGTCAATGTGTTCGCCAATGATATTCACGCGGCCCGGCGCACGTGCTACAAACGTCGGCAATGCGCCAAATAGTGCAGAGAAGGAGTCCGTCAATGCAGCCCAGCGTGGGGCTTGACCTGCCAAAGCGGATGGAGGGTAAATGGCTCCCAAAGATGGGGCAATCGGGATACAAGCTTCGATCATGGCGTGTCAATTGTTTGCGCGCGATTGCTGAGCAACGTTGTGTGTATGATATAGTGTATGAACAAGATAGACCGCTATGTATAGAAAGGCGTGTAGTTGGGGAAAGCAAAAGTCCATACAAAATCTAGGTTGAGTCCTTTTTTCTTTGGTTTCTTTGGCTGCCTGTGAGTGGTGCGCGTAATATCGCTGCATCATACTAAGAGCCAACTACCCCACCAACAGGTTAGTGTCGTTGCTGTTACACAAGGGTTAGGAGCTGTTGTTGATTAGGGCTTACAGTGCCCTAGGCAGGAGGAAGGGGGAGTCTACAAAAGCAGCTCCTGTTCCCGTCTCACCCTCCTCTAATCTATACAGGGGAACAGGTGGGACGCTATTCTACATGTACGCTCTGGCTGGATCGCTGATGCTACGATGCGCGCATAAAAGCATGCTACCATGCGACATATAGCGGCCGGATGGTAGGTGGGGGGACATGGTAATAGGAGGGAGGGGGGGGAGGAAGACACGGGGGAATCTGAATCCTCGGCGGGTATAAAAAGGGCAACAGCACCGCTGCTTGAGGGTAGTCTAGTGTTTGCACCAAAAGTCCTCTCTCTATCTCTCTCTCTCTCTCTCTCCCTCTTTTCCTTCTCTCTACTGCTAGCTCATTGCTCTGCACTCTTATTACTGCATACTAGCCTTGCCCGCCCTTCGACTCGGCTGCTCTTCTCCGCCCTATTCCGCCTCGACTCTCTCAATATGCCTGCTCTCGTGAACCTGTGCGAGCAAGGTGGCTGCACGTGTGGCGATGCGTGTGGCTGCGCTGGCTGTCCCGTATGTGCTTAGGCCTCCCTATCACCCACAACCTGCCCTCCACTGTTCTACGCACTAACACCGTGTCAGGATCACCCCAAATAACCATTTTCATCTCGATCGACGTGGCTCCATTATGCTGGAGTCCAACAGAAAAAAAGAATAAAGGAGAGCTGGGGAAAGGGAAGAAGTGAATGTTGGCGGGCTGGCCTCTGCTCTCTTTCTCTACAGGTAGAACCTATAGCACCCAACACACTATTATTATATGTATGCCTAGGGCAAGGGCCTCTAGAAACGCACGTTGGTGGAGGAAGAATGGAGTGTTTTTTGAGTAGTGGTTAGCTTAACTTGCTCATATGTGCGCAAGGCTCCCCCCCCTGATACAGGAATAGACATGCAGACCCGATATACGCATATGCATGAGGCAGTCAGCGATAGATGACGATGTAAAGCGGTTCAAGTTGCTGAATTGGTTCGAACAATGAATTGCATCAGGGCTTCACTATATTGCGTGTAGCTACCAGAAGAAACCACAGGGCATGTATGTATATGTATGTGTACGTGTATGTGTGCGTGTATGTGTGCGTGTATGTGTGCGTATGTATGCATGTTACCTATGTATGTATGTATATGTGTGCGTGTAGCATTACCCTTAGAAAATGCACTGCATGAATCCAGCCAAAAGAGCGAGCCTACACACCTAAGAAAAGGAATACTTGACAAAAATGAAAAAAAAATAAAAAAGGGTATCTCCAACCGACTCCCCGGCTTTTCCTTAGAATTCACGGCCCCTGGCGCACTGGTACCACTACCGGAGCCCCCGGGAGTCCTCTCTTGACATTCCGCACCCGGCGATGCCCCTGCAACAAACTCTGGCGATACTTGACGTAGAGTCGCAAAGCATCACGCAGCACGATATACAGGCAGCCACCAACTAGACTGCGGCCCCATTGCGTCTGCAAAAAACCTGTTTGCTCATAGCGCGGCCCAGTCCAAGATGGCACGCGTGGCATCATTGTAAATCGTCGTGGAAGTAGAAGCCGCAGAATCTCGCCGGCCGTAAAGGAAATCCCGGGCATGAGCAGGGCTGTGACAACGTTGAGGCAGATGTCGCTAAGAGATGCGCGGATTCCTCGTTGCGGTGGTGCTGGTGGATCGGCTGCTGGTGCAGGAGCTGGAGCAGGAGCAGGAGCTGGAGCAGGAGCAGGAGCTGGAGCTGGAGCTGGAGCTGGAACCAAGTCAGCTATAGGCTCTGCAATGGGAACTGCTGGGACCATATCGGGCACAGGAGCCATAGCTGGCACAGGGGCAGCAGCTGGCGCCTCATTATGGACAACCGCCAAGGCTTGGCCAGCATCTGCCCATGGGTCCTCAAGCGGCGCAGCCAGTCGAGCAGGATTTCCCACCATAGCCGGCAAGGGCAGTGGCCGCTCGTTCGCTCCAAGCCCAGGAATCTGCCATCCAACACCAACGCCGTTAACGTTGATCTCGGCATCGACTAGCGGGGCATTGTCATCAATGATGCCCTCCTCAACAACCACCTCGAGATCGTAGTTGGCGTTGAATATTTCCATAGCCTCACGGAAAAAAGCAAACACCCCGCCCCGATTCCCATCCTGTGCTTGATCTTGAGCATCCTCGGCATTCTGGCCAGGCTCTTGTGGTTGGCCTTCGTGCGCTTGGGGGACTGGCGGCTCGGCTACGACAGCTGCCGCTGGAGGATCGTCGATAAGAGCCTCGGGGAGACCGGAAATCTTCTCATCAAGCTGCTTTTCCCAGTCGTGGCAGAGTTCGCGATAGATTGCGCGATATATGGCTTGGATATAGGGGAAAAACACCATGGCAGCTTGGGGAGAGGGGGGCCAACTAAAGGCGCCGGGGTCATTGCCCAGAAGATATGAGCCGTACTAAGCAGGGAGGAAGAGCATTAGAAATACGAGACCATAGACGCAAATAATATAATGATGGCAAGGACGCTGTTGCTGCGCTACTACACTTACCACGCCAAACATTGGCAAGCTTATCGGCACTGTCACCAGCCCAAACGAATACCCCATTACTAGTGCCGGCCCAATCAACGGTAGCACAGCTAATCGTGCCAAACTCAAATGTGCCTGCCCACCATCCACCACATGCACAAACCGAAATGGGGCACCACGGCCTGCAAACACGGTCATTGCCGCGGCTCCGTATATGCCCATACTCGCTAGAGTGCCACTGCCCACCATGCCCGCTAATATACTAGGTGCTAGAGTACGTGCACGCGAGGTGCATGCCGCAGCGATAGATAGCACCGGGTCCCATGGCTGATCAACACTGATAGCTTCCTTGCACACGGGACACTGAAGCGCACGACCTTCGCGCTCGCAGTCTTGCACCCATGCCATGATGCAGTCCTGGTGGGCGGCGAGAGAGCATGGCGACGGGTATACCCAAGCCGAGGCCGAATCCGGTGGGCGCGGCACATCATCATCGTCGTCCATCAAGCAGATGAAGCATCGCGGCGTCGAGTCGCCAGCATCGGCGGTGGCAGAAGGGTCGGTGGCAGGCTGGAGGGGCAGCTCAGAGGCCATTATCGAGGGAGCAGAAGGGAGTCAGAGGGAGAGTCAAGGTAGACAGACAAAGAAGGTGTTCTTTTGCGTTGGTGATGGATAGAAATGATAAAAGCCGAAAGTCGAGTCATGCAGCGGCACGTTCAAGAGCCAGGCAATAATCTTACAGCAAAGATAGTCTCGTTAAAGCCTTGATGATGGAGTCAAGTCAAATTTGCAGCTGGCAGCGAAAGGCTGTTTTCTCTTACACTACAAACAAGATCAAGCGATGCCCCAAGCTGGGAGCCGCCTTCTAGGCTGTGATTGGCCACGATAAGATAAATGCTGGTGGCTGACTAAGCAAATCGCATGATGTCACGGCTGAACAGTGAATAGTAAGTCGGTAACAGTAGCTACACAGCACAGGCAAAAGCGTTCGAAAAGAGCCGTTCGATATAGTATGAATCTAACGCCGACCATTTATCCTCCGTCTATCCCGTTACTGCACCTATATAGGGTCCCTTGATCGACTTTTACTTCTTCTCTATCTTGTCAAAGTCTGCCTGGCTCACCAGCTTTCCAATAACTGTGTACTTAGCCCTGAAGCTTTCCTCCCATCCTGCCAACGCCTCCAGCTGCTCTTCTGTCAGGTTGTCTAGCGAATCCAGTGGCGCGTCCAAATCCATCGTCAGCATGTCCTCGTCGAAGCTACCACAGGCAAGACCGCGTGACGCGTCACGGCCAGCGAAGTTGGCGTACGAGCCCTCGGGCCCGTAGAACTCAGGTCGCGCACTGACGTCGAACACGCGACCACGAACGGCCAGATAGATGGGCTGGCCGGGCCCGCCGCCGACGTATGGCCGCAACGTGCGGGGAGTGAAAATCTCGAACACGCGTGCCGGCTTGGGCCGCTGTGGCTTCGGGAAGTCGGGCGCGAAGATCCAGCCGCTAATGCAGAACAGAATGAGTGTCACCAGGATCGTATTCACGGGCGTCAAGAAGCCAAATATGAGCCATCTGTTACGGACGGGAATATGGGGTTAGCCGGGGGGGAAACAGGTTAGGGTCTAGTAAGTCAAGGGAGGGAGGGGAACCAAGATGTGTGATGCGTACTGTTCCTGATCAGCTGTCGCTGCAGCCTTCGAGGCTTCATTAACGACTGTTTGCACAACGTGGTCCATAGCGGCGTGTATATTAAAATGCTTTTAAGCTTTAGCAGAAACGAAAAGGGTATATTTGAAGGTGAAGCTTTGTTAAGCTTGAATCAGGCTTAGCACGATAAGGACAGAATCCCAGGCTTGCGTTTGAGACTGGCAGCTGAGAGGCGGTGTGGCGGGTGGCACTCAGGTGGCAGCAAAAAGATGGATGCTGCATTGACCCCACCTCAGGCTAACCTAAAAGTGGAGTTACATTTCAGAAGCGTTAGCGCAAGGTCCATAATGTGGTCAGGGTCAGGACTTGGGATTGTCAGAACTATTTTCTACTTGGCAAGGCTGCAATGCAACAAAGTGCGTTTACTCCTAAACCATCGTCATGACATTCTACCGAGTCTCTTTAGCTTCATACTGGCACTCGCTTTCTGAACCCAAGTGGCGTTGTTTGTACTTTTAGTCACACGTAAACTTGCAGATTTGTTGTATTTGTTATAAAGCATATATTTCCGTCTATGGGGTATGAGATTGCCAGAAAGCATAAAGAAAGAGTCCTCCCGCTATTCAAACAAAAAAAAAGAAAAAAAATACCAAAAAAGGCAATAGCATAACAAGTCAACCTTGTAGTTTGGCGCGGCCAAATGTTGAATACAGCATAGGATGAAGACCAAGAGTCTCGAAGTTGGATACAAAAAGGAGTTTGTCTGGGTAGTTGCTCTGGGTGCGGTACAGTTGCTCCAAGATAGAAAAACAAAAGAAACAAAAGGGAGAAGAAGAAAAAAAAGGGGGCCAAATCTCAGACAAGGAGAATGCAAGGCCTGGCAGGCTATATCGCAACAGCAACAAAATCGGTGACGTAGGTTGTTTGCAGGTCAAAATTGTGGGCTTGCCAGCAAATTGGTTATTCCCCAGATTTCAAGCGTTCAAGGAAGGCACCGAAAATGACAGGGAGTGGGTCATCGTTTTTCCTTACCCCTGTCTGGCGTGGCCTTGTCTTGTGAATGGCAGGCACGATAATTGAGCCATTCGGTAATAGCGCAACATTGCCGAGGATGAAGTGGTGAAAAGGGCAAAGCAAGCCCAGCGTGGAAGCCTCCTGAGTGAGTAGCGTAAGACATGGGAGGGCGTCTAAGCCTTCCCTCTGAGGCGAAAAAAAGGAAGAAAATTTGGAGAAGCTGAGGGGATGCGTGTAGCCGCTCTAAAACGAGGGGAAAGACAAGGGAAAAGAGAGAAAAACAGTAGGCAGGCAGACAGGAACGTTGGCCTCTTTCGAAGCGGAAAACCTGGGGTCGGTCGGTTCACGGTGCGAGTGAGAATATAGCATGGAGGAATGATGGCTTCGTCTTCCTGAGATCGAGGCGGTACATGGGAATCTCAACTTCTTATTTTTGCTCGCGCTTAGAGTACGCCATCATGGCCTTCTCTAGTGACGCCAGATCAGAACGGTCGCCGTAGGCATCTAGCCATTGAGCATTATGTGCGCGCATCTCGGCGTCTTGGAGATCCAGTCGAGCCTGGCGCTCAGCAGCGTTGTCGGTGTACTGTTTCGCGACGATACCTAATAACGGGGAGGATAAATGTTAGCGACGACCAGCGGGAGATTTGATTTTTGTTTTGCAAGAAAAAAAACAAAGAGTCAAGTAGCATGAGACCTACCAGCAGCGAGGACCATGGCGACAGGCGTCAAGACCTTTCTAGAAATTTTGGGAGCAGTGTTCAACATAGGGAAAAAAGAAGGGTAGGCACGCGAGGTGGTAGAAAAGTTGCGTGGAGAGGGAGCCATTGCAAAGGTAGGATAAGGTGAAGAGAAATCAGAAAGAAGGGAAAAGAAAAAGAAGAAATAAATAAACGATCCAAAGCGGATAAGGAAAATAAGGTCCGACTAGGCACTCGGATATTGATGGGGAAAGCACAAGGCAGAGTAAGTGATCGAGTGGTGTGATGTAAAGCTCTATTTTTTGGAGAGCCAGAATTGAGCAGGCACGGAAAATTGAAGTATGGCAGTTGCTGTTTGCTTGCGTCTTGGCGCTTGGAGCAAGGAAAGAAGTCTCTGGAGAAGGCACAGTGGTAACGTAGTAGTATAATGGTACGTGGTATGTGGCACGAAGTACTTGGTACTTGATATTGTCAACCTGTATTTCGTAGTTTAGATACAAAAGACGAGATGAAGTGAGGCTTTGTAGACGGTCCTTGAAAGGGTAGCAAGGGGAAAGATTTGGAGACGGAAAATGAAAATGGGAATACAAGAAGCAAGTAGTCGAGCAGATCTAATTATTGCAATGCGACTCCTCTCTTCAAATCAGGCGCCCGTGGCGCTTTTATAACCAAGCCCAGCCCCAGGAAATCGGCGTTTTCCCCGTCCTTGTCTGCCCCTTCACTAGCTTGGTCCTAAAGTCCAGTTACATCATCGACAAAGCAGAGACCTGCTCCTTCCTAACTTGCAAGTGCAAGCCGTTTAGCCCGGCAAAAGGTCAGCAGCAACAGGTCTAAGCAAGGGCTCCAAGCTGGGGACGCCCCAGAAAGGAAAAGTGGATTGGCTTGTCTGCGGCCTACAGGTGGATCTCTTTTCCCCTCCCAGATCTTGATGTGGAGACCTTGTACAGGAGGAAAAAGCCCACCGCTGTCCCATGCATACGTAGGTAGCTTCTGTCTTGCTTCCTGCCTGTTTGATAATTGAGGCAGGAAACTAAAAGTATTCTCACACAACAACAGACCAAGCAGGCCTAAAAGTGGAGATGCACTATTCTCTTGCCTCGTTTTATTTATATACTTTTAATTTTTTTATGTTTACATTTTTACATTTTTTTTCCTTCCCAACCCGGGATTCGGCATTGTTCGTGAAGAGAAGGAGGCGCGTCTCTTAAGAAGAGGGCTTCTCTCAGCTTCTGGCCGTACCTACTAGGGGATGGAGTCTCTATCAAAGGATTTTTCAACAGCAGCTTTCTAATCCATATAGCTTGGGCTTACTTGTCCACTGCTCAAGACAGGCTGGTCCTAGGCGTTTCATCGCTGGCCCTTCAAGGAAAAGCTAGCTTAGATCCAAACGAAGCGAGGCGGCTAGAGCTTCCATACATAGATATACATTGATACATTAGATAGCCTTCGGAAAACGTGATCTTTTACTTGCAAAGGACAACAGACGGAGGATAACTAAAAACAGATGAAGGCAAGGAGGCAGATGAAGTATTGCCCCTCGTGCCGTCCTTTGTCATTTCACTACGCTTATTTGCCCTGACTCCAAATTCAGCGGTCTCAAGCCGGTCCAAGGTGGCCTGTTTTGCCCCCAACTGTGGGGTTCTGTGGTGTGATGCGGCCGGCATGTCTTGTATTTGGCTCTGTCTACTGTTTGACCAACACACCAGAGTCAAGCTTTGTGGCCTGCTTAGTTTATGCTGTATTTTGTCTTTCTGTTCTTTTTTTTTTACCCCTTTCTAACTTGCCATCCTAGTTTGGCTACATTACAACATAAAGTGCTCTTGCGTTTAGGCAACAGTACTTCACAGCCACACATACAAATCAGCACGACCCCGCAGAGGAATCGGGGTGGAAGGGCATTGATAATATTATATGATGGCGACATCTGCATCTGTATCTACATCCGCGACTTTGCACCAACGATATCTACAGGCCTCACAGTATGCCATTGATGTTGTGTAAAACACATACCTTTTACTCTTGGTTTTGCTTTTCGCATGCTTCTTTTATTCCGTTACCCCTTCTTCTCCCCTGCTCCTAGTGCCAAGATTTTCCATTGTCAGTAACAACAATTAACAACGTCATCGTCAGGTAACGAGCCAGCCATCAACGTATGATTTCCAATATAAACTTGCATAGCAGGGGTGGGTGAAAGTGGGCCCATCATTGAACCTGTTACTGTCGGCTTACATGCTTTGATGACGGATGAGCGTCTACGAACATACATGGGTACATACATTGATGGTTGCGTATTGAAAAGTTCCATCTAGAAACTTGCATGTACTCCGCGCTAGACTTAGGATCGCAACACAAATTTTCTCCGTCGTTTTTTGTTAGCGTTGAGAATGTTAGTTCCGTTTAGATCGAAACGCCAGGAACGCACCACTTTGCTAGGGAGTCAAGGCTAGCGTCGGTATAAAGCCCTCATGTACCCAACCCTAGCTCAAAATCACGCTCTTATTTTAACCCTGAACTCGGAAGGTCCCATATTTGCGTCACGTTGAGATAAGCAGTTCCTTATCACACTGTCTATCATCTTTTTTCAACGGCATCCGCCCCACAAAGCCTCCGGGGCTTCCCCGTTGGTCGGTTCTTTTACGGCAAGACCCGCTTTTAAAGATTACCCTAGTAGCATGGACAGGACTTGGACGGAGTTAGGAAATACATCAAGGGAGACACTAGAAGAGCGGCTTTTGAGGGAAATGGAAACTTTTGGTATAATGCATCTATATATCGACTTGCTGGCGTAGAAAATGAGATGTAAAAAGAATCAGTACAATGAACGCTAGTGCAAGAGGCAAGAGACAAAACAAGAATGAAGAAAAAAAAATCTGACAGATGCCCCCGGCCTTATACTCCAAAATATATCGTGATATAGCTAAACATGCTGTGTGCGTGTGAACCTGCCAGTGAAAGAGAAAAAAGATAGACAGTTCTCTAGGAAATCATTAAAAAAAAAGGGAAAAAAGGGAAAGATGATGCAAGAAAAGAATTCGGGACTGAAAAAAATAAAATAAAAGAAAACACGGAAAAGGGAAAGCAATAAACAGAGGTGGCTGCCTGCACTCAGTGAATAGAATACAAGAAGCAAGGAAAACAGGGCCGAATGTATCAACTGTGGCTGAATGGGGCTGAAGAAGGCTGGGTGGGACACGAGAGCTCAAGAGATGCAGAAATGGGATTGGTCGAAAAGATGAGATGACAGGTGACGGATGACGATGGCCTTACATAAGCGGCTCCGAGATCCACTAAATCAGGCGCAGGCAGGCAGGCAGGCCTAGTAGAAGAAGAGCTCGTTCAGCTTTCAACTAAACACCTTGAGAAGCGCTAGTCCTCGATCTTAGCTCCTTTTGTTTGACCTTGCTCTTCTTTCATACTTTTCTAGAGACTTCTTTTGTTTTGACTACCAGGAGGCTGGGTCTGAATCGGCATCGAACATCTCGTCGTCTAGTTCTTCATCCGAAGCGTCGCCGAACATCTCGTCGTCTAGTTCTTCGTCTGAAGCGTCGTCAAACATCTCGTCGTCTAGTTCTTCGTCTGAAGCGTCGTCGAACATCTCATCGTCCAGTTCTTCGTCTGAAGCATCAAACATTTCATCACCCAGTTTGCCATTGTCTGGGACATTGTCTGGACTGCCGGACACATCGACTTTGCCAGCTTGTCCGCCTTTCGTTAGGTCGCCCAGATTGCTAGGCAGTTTTTTGTATTTACCGGATTTTCCGCCTTTCTTTAGCTTGTCTATATTGCCCTCACGAAGACCGTCTAGGAGATGGAACATGTTGTTTTTGCTGGTCTTTTCGCCATTCTCTAGATCGTCTGCGTCGTCGTACAGATTGTCGTCTAGATCATCGTCCATGTCGTCGTCCGTCTCGCTGTCGAAGTCATCGTCCATAACGCTGAACAAATCGTCGCCCTTGCCGCCCTTTGCGGGTTTCTTCGGCTCGTAGATATCGTCATCCAGGACGTTGAACAGGTCGTCGCCCTTGCCGCCCTTTGCAGGTTTCTTCGGCTCGTATATATCGTCATCCAGGGCGCTGAACAGGTCGTCGCCCTTGCCGCCCTTTGCGGGTTTCTTCGGCTCGTATATATCGTCATCCAGGGCGCTGAACAGGTCGTCGCCTTTGCCAGCCTGTGCGATTTTCTTCAGTTCCTCTACATCATCCTCAAACATGTTGAAGCCGCTGCTCTTTGACACTTCGAAAACCGGCATTGACCAGCAGCGCTCAATCATTGGGCGCTCTATCTCCAAAATATTGACGGCCCACAGCTCGGCTACATGAGCAACCATCTGAAAAACGAGGCTGCTCTTGAGTGCGACACCGTTGGATAGATCGGCGCCACAGTCGTATAAGGGCTGGGGTGCCTTGACAACTGACCCATCGGCGTTGTGTGGCACCATGGCATTGACGGTTGACTGTTTGCGGTTTTTGGCTTTGGCGCGACGCCCTCCCTTGCCGCTCTTAGACTTGCGCAGCTTATTAGGCTTCTTGCCGTTCTTATACGGCACAATGTCCTTGGTAGATGGGGTGGCTACCCCGCCCTTGATCCTTTTAATATCTTCTAGCTCCTCGGGCGATGAGAGCACTTCGAAGCTGTTGACAATTTGTGGCGTGATCTTAATACCGGTTGACAAGTTGATAAGGCCATAAAATAGGTTGGCACTCAGCTCGATGGCGAGCCCTACGCTAGGAGTAAGCTCGGCATTGAGTCGTTCCGAGATGCTGGATGAAGAGTGGTACTCAGGCTTGGTCCATCCTGTGGCATAGGTTTTAGCCCGGTTTAGAAAATCGAGGTGGATCTTGCCTTCGGGCACTTTGAATGCGAAGTCCGTTGTCATGTTGACAGCAGCTCCCGTCTTGACCTCAGTCCCGATCGAGAAGCGCACACCGGGGCCAATCTCCAAGATTCCAGGGACGTTGACCATGGAGAAAAACAACTCAGCTGGCGAGTACTCCATCATGTAGCTAAACTGGCGGCGAACGTCGGCCGTCAAGTTCAGTCTGGCATCAAAAGACACGTCAATGTCCATATAAAGTTGCTCTAGCTTAAGCGTCAAAAAGCTGTACGATAGCTTGCCTGAAAAAATAATGCTAGCGGAAAAGTGGGCTTCGTTGGCGACAATATTGATGTAGCCCTCATCTTCGTATATTGTGTTCTCCAGATCTAGGGCCTTGGTGATAGCCATTGATGCCAGTTTCCTAGATGGCCCGAGGGCTTCGTCCGAAGAAGCGGTCCAGACATCTCCTTTCCAGGCGATGAAGCGACGGCGAATTTCACCGGCAGGAACAGATTCAAAGCCCATGGTGAAGGAGCGTACAACCTCAGAAATCTGTGCTTTATACACCGAGATCATGACGGTAGACAACTTGGGGTTTCCTGTGATGCTCATAACTTCGTAGAATCCACGTTGGTTGTCGTCGTCGCATTGACCGCCATGGTTTGAGATGATGACCAAATCGCGCGCATTTTGCCACTCTTTAAGCACCTTGTCATACATTTGCCAGTTTTTGAAGGTCACATACATGTTCCCGGAGTCGCAGCTGACGTGGTCAACATCTTCAACGGCCTCAAGCACAACAGTTGGGATCTCCATCTTGAGAGCTATTTCGATCTCTCCATTATCTTCCGCGTCGAGTGATGCGTACAAGACCTTGACGTCTAGACTAGGAGTCATAGCATCAGGATACGTGTCGGCATTCATTGGGATGTAAGTGTTGATGACACTTTCGGCTACATCAGTCGGCTCAATGACGACTTGCGAGACGGACGAAGACATTCGCATAAAAGTGGTGGTAGTAGTGAGGTACGTGTGCTGGCGGCCTAGATCAAGGAAGTCATCGTCGACTTCCGGAGCGTCTGTAGTGGTGGGGTTGCCGATGTGGTTGCTGAAACTTGGCGGTGGTAAGCTGCTAGCTACATCTGGGACAAGACCCAGAGCCGGCCCATCAATGGATGGTAGGTTAGGGCTGGTGGCATCTTCGGGGTGTAACATGGGCACAGCGCCCACCAAGCCCAACGGTAGGCCTAAAGCGGCCAAGACAAGCCTACGGAGATTAGGCATGACAGATGTGGGAGGGACGAAGAGGCCGGCGGAGATAAGGGAGGAGAGCCCAAAAAAAACAGACGCTTTAATGAGAGAACAACAAGCAGAGGCAGAAACAGAAACGGAGAGACAGACACAGGAAGGAGTGAGAAGTGTCTTGTTATATAATCTAGCACAGCACGGGACAAATCGCGTGGAAGGGAGTGGCTAGAACTTATATTAAAGTTTCTGATAGAAAAAATGGGATGAAGGAAAAAAAAAAGAGCAGAAAAGAGAAGGGAGAAGAAAAGAGGAAAGGAAGAGGTTCCAGGTCGGCGGCGTCATAAAGGGCCTTTATCCAACTTCGATCGGAGGATAGAACAAGAGGAGCTGGAGTAAAAAGATAAGTAAAGGAAGGGAACAGAAAGGAGAAAAAAAGAAAAGAGAAAACTCGAGCTGAGAGAATCCAGGAAGTCGTGGATGGTGTCTTCTCTTTTTGTTAACATCGCACCTCCAGCCTACACTGAGTCTCTAACACTGACGGTCCACCACCACTATTGTATTGCCCTCCCAATCTGTCTTGCCTTTTCTCTTTCCCCTCCACGTCAGCCTGTTTTTGATTCAGCAAGAAAAAAACGACGCCCCCAAAGATCACCAATGGGCTTGACCTTCCCTCCTTCTCTGCTTCTCACAGGCATCCCTCGATAAGCACAAGCAAGAAATCCGCTACCACTACCAAAAATAGCCGTTGCCGTTTTTACCGAACCCGTAGTGGAGTCACTTTGACCAAGTTCCTTGTTGCTTAGCTTGTGTTGACGAGCCATAGCGCTGTGCCGGGGCTTTGTCTTTTTTGAAAACCTAGGAATTACTAGCACTCTCTGTGTAAAGGCTAACCCTAGTCGTATAAGTAATGCGTGCGCTAGTAGGCCTTTAAGTTCCGCTCTATTGTTAAGCATGGGCCTATATAAATAGCCCAGGAACATTACAGCTTAGCGTTGTTTTGTTTCGCCAGTCCTGACTAGCTAGTGGACGATTTTCTGATCTTTCATGTCAGTCTATTCTAGGCGACGTGTTATTAGCCGAAGACTGTCAAATTCCAGGTTTGTTTTGTAGGCTGTTTCGTAGTTTGTTTCGTGGTTTGGTTCAAGGTATGTGTATGTATGTATGTATGTACGTACGTGCTCGTAAATGTAACGCTGCATATGCCCATGTTTATGATGGTTTGTCGCTCTGCTGTGCATATCTGCATGTACATGAATGTAGGTACATGTGTCCTGCCACGCTACACTAGCCACCGACATTCTGACATATCACCTCGAAGTTCTCTCGCAACCCTACAGCCACCACGGGTAGTCGGCATACACAGGCACATGCATGCATGCACGCATGTATCACACCAATGATAATGATCGCTTAAGTATATCCTACAACTCCTTAGTTCCACTCTAGCTCTCGGCTCCGACTAGTGCTGTGATGGATAGTACAGATAATTCCACGATTAGAGTAGCCCTAGCACTGTTGCCTCGCGACACTATGCGCCATACCGCTCACCATCGACAAAAAGACCTTCTCATCATGACGCCTTCCTTCTCACCATCTTTATTAAATCCCTCCAGTCTACAAACCACCGCCTCCCGAAAAATGCATCACCCATTTACGTTTACTATCTTCTGCTATAGATCACATCTAGACCTTAGCTTAGCTTAGACTCGCACATGTACACGATATTTGCCGCCATCTTGTAAGACGAGAGCCGGCATAGCCTTCTTTCTTGTCTCTGTAACCTGTAATAAGCTGCACCTGCTCTAGAAGCCCCTCCCCCCGCGCACCTCCTGGTCTTCTCCTCTTTTCTCCCTCCACTTTTTGTTCCTTTGTTCTTTTCATATTCTTCTTTCTTCTCTAAAGCTTGGCTATAGAATAGGTCTGTTAATGGGCTCATTAGACATCCGCCAGTAGTCAAAAGTAGCTGAGAGAGCAGAAGCAGAGGGATAAGGAGAAAAACAACAAAGAAGGTGCAATGTAGAGACAAAAGAAAGCAAGATGCCAGTTTCTTTGAGCCGGGAATACAGTTTGTTAGACCAGCAGACAGGTAAAGAGGGGAGAGGCTGGGTGGAGATAAGATGAGAAGAGGGGGTATTAGCTGTTATCAAGTGAGGGAAGAAGACATTAAAGAAACCGACACAAAAAAGCACTGGCTCTCTATGTCTCAGTGCAGTCTATATGGCCATTAAAGGCAGGGTCTCTTACAAATCCAAGAAAGGGCAAGTACAGATCAAGTGATTTCATACGCCTAAATTTACAGAGCCACATACACTAGCTCCCTCAAGTCTGTTTCTGTCTCTTTCTCGCTTTTGCCATCTGATTTATTTTACCACTACCCTGTATCGTGCCATGTGTTGTTTTGTCGGTCTTCTTACATAGATAACATACGGCCTAGCAAGGGCCGTTCAATATTTAATACTTAATGCTAGCCACTAGCACGAACAGTGCAGTCCCTTTTGCCCTCTATAGTACACGGGAGATGCAGGTGAGAGACGCACGCCCGCCTCTAAGGCCCAAGACCCCCCGGTCTTAATTATTGACGGGTAACATTGAGATCTTACCCTTCCCCGTTTAAAATGACTCTTGTGTCATCTTTTTCCCTTGCGTCTTATTTCTATGTGCTTTTGAGTCTTCGGACTTCAGGTTTCCTCATTCCGTCGTAATAATGTATTGTTTGGAGGCTTGCTTGCCTTGCCGCCCCTGGCCTGATATGATATAATATCAACCAACAAAGGACCCTCCCGTGACCCGCAATATTGCGACCTGACTAAACCATCCGGCCCATAAGGCGGTCTTTGCCTCTGTTTTGCCTCTGTTGTGTCTGGACTTGTAAAGACCAGGATAATCGGCCAGACAATTAATGATAATCCGACTATGAAAATAAGCATTCGCTAGTCTAATGGTTTGTAATCATCATACATGCATATGCATGCTTTGTTAGTTTAGTGGCACAGCAACTTTTAGAGATATTTAGTTGGAATGTCGACGGACTGTTACGAAACAATAAGGCAACTAGAAGGGGTCGGGACAGAAGAGAGCTTGATATGACTAAAATTAGACACATAATATTAATTAACCTACAAAATAAAGCAACTGCTGAGTTTAGATTTGTATGTATATATATATATATATATGTATATTTAACGTTACACTGCGATCAAACGACGCTAAGGATTGATTTGGTCTGTACTAGTTTTCCAAGGCAGTATGACGGGATGACGCTAAGGAAATAAATAGATAGAACATGGTTGTAGTATTTAATGCCTGCCGCAATCAATAAGATCAATCGCCAGCGGGTTAACAACTGGACACAGTTAACCCTGCGCAAGGCTACAGATTTGCAACAACAGGAGCAAATATTCCTCAGCAAGCCTACTATTCACATACATCACTAAAACAAAAGCGGTCTGCTTGTTCTGTCTAGCATCAGCCTATTGATTTTCCTGAAAAATATCATGGCTGTTTGTATTATTTAATGCCTACGGAATCACGGCAAAAAAGGAAGACCCCCTATACATACCGTAACCCTATAAGTAGAACTAACCCTCAACTTCACCACAAGCATTCTACTGGAATCACCAAGTCAAACGACGCCCGATTGGTGTAGGGACAGAGATGACCCTCTCTACGTGGCTGACCACAAATATTGGGCGAGAGAAGCACGTATGCTCCTGAGAAAGCTTGTTACTCGTCTTCCACCTGCAGTCGTCAGAAACAAAAAAAAATCAAAAAGAAAAAAAAAGAAAAAAAGGTTTTGTTTGTTTGTATTATTTAACGTCTACCTACTAGCTTTCCACATCACTACGACGGCATGATCTGGACGGAAAAGGGGCAAGGAGATGTCGTCCCCCGACACCTCTTCCGGGCAGCCAGCAGTTGCAGGTGTGCGCGAGGTTCAGAAGCCTTTCATGACCATCAAGGGCCCGGTGTGAGCACCGAAAGGTTCTTCGACTGCTTTCCCTGCAAGAAGTTCCAGGATTGGTTGCCTGGTGTTTTTGGCCTGCGGCTCTGTCCATATGTCAAGAAGTCTAAGAGGCCAGCGGCTGTCGGCACGAGGGGTTGACCTCGGCTGAGTACGCGGGTTTTGTCCTCTTTTCTGGAATGTCGGTTGTCGGTTGTCGGTTGTCGCAGAAAAAGAAAAAAAAGTTTGTTTGTTTGTTTGTTCTATTTAACGTCGAAATAACCAAAAAAAAAACTTGAACTTGAACTTGAACTTGAATATATTTTACGTCTACTGAACCAAAAAAAAAAAAAAAAAAAAGAAACTCATTTCCTTTTTGGTCACTGCTTTGGCTAACCCTGGCAGGAAACATGAAGCTCCTCGCTCGCTTAGCTCAGTTGGTTAGAGCGTCGTACTAATATTCTACACCCGAATATCACGTGATGCGAAGGTCGCCAGTTCGACCCTGGTAGTGAGCATTTACTTTTGCCTGTGTATCCATCTCTGGTCTTTGCAACTTCTTTTCTTTTCCTCATCTTACCTTTTTTCTTTTTTCATTTTGCAGCTGCTCAGACAAAATGACAAGTCTTGTTATTATCTATCCTAAGGCTGTCTGTCGCGTGCTAGGTTCACTATTTGCGCCTGGGCTATTGTAACCAATAGCAGCAAATATTGAGCCAATCAAACTGCGGAGATAGAGTATGTTAAAGTCCGCTTGCCTTGTACTTAGCGGAGGTTTTAAACTAAATACCATAATAGAGTCACTGATATAGCCCTGGTAGTGAAAACGATATACTTGGTTGTGTAGTATGCTTGGAATAAGTGAAAAAGAAATGCTTAATACGGAGTGAGTGAGTGACCGTACAGGTTGAGATAATGGATCAATTCAAACACAAAATAATCATGTTGATATTCTCGTCAGGCAACGTGATGTTTCCCAAAACCAATGACCAACAGCATTCATTATACTTGCTTTCTCACCCCTTAGTCCAGGGAGTTCAAGTGTTAAGAGCCCAAGAAAACTATTATCGTCTGGGAAAGCAAGTGTTTGTTGTTTTATCTTAACCTCATGCGAGCCCCACTGGTTGTAAGGCCACTGAAAATTCTACTTACCCAATAATTACAGCCTTACCGTGTCGGAGCCCCGCCCAATGTGCATGTTACTTGATTGAAAAGTGCGCGTGGGGGAGTTTAAGTCCGTTTGGTTGGAGGTACCGGTACTGAGCCGTCGTATTGATAGTTCGCTCTGTTCAGGTAGACGTTAAAAAATACAACAACAACAACCGGTACTGAGTACATGAAGGGTAGCTTTGGCAACAGTACATCCAAATGCTATTTTTTACTGAGCCTTGCTCCTTTTTACTACCTTGGACGATGAAAATTCAAACCATGATACAGGGAGCACAGCCCACGAAGGACTAGGTTAGCAAAATAAAAAAAAAAAGAAGAAGAGCATCGTCCATAATCAGATACAGGTTCTACCAAAAACCCTTAACGACGTTTATACATCAAGTGACGCCCCTTGAGACGACATAAGCTGTCCCTATCGTGTGAATCATCATGGAGAGGACGGATGCCAAAACATATTGCGTAATCTGGGAATCGAACCCAGGGCTAATCGAAATCATTACCGGATGGCAACGATTAATGTTACCACTACACCAATTACGCTGATAACTCGTAAGTCCACGATATTGCGGCCATAACTCCGTAGATATTGGCTAGTCTGCGCCGGGGCCGACATTCCAGGAAAGAGGACAAATCCCGCGTACTCAGCCGAGGCAGAGCGGTCCTGAACGACGACATCATTCAGGGCTCAACTTGTCTGGGACGCCGTCGTATTGACAGCATTCGCTAGTTAGAGTAGACGTTAAATACAACAACAACAACAACAACAAATACTCAGCCGAGGTCAACCCCTCGTGCCGACAGCCGCTAGCCTCTTAGACTTCTTGACATATGGACAGAGCCGCAGGCCAAAAACACCAGGCAACCAATCCTGGAACTTCCCGCGGGGAAAGCCGAGTCGAAGAACCTTTCGGTGCTCACACCGGGCCCTTGATGGTCATGAAAGGCTTCTGAACCTCGCGCACACCTGCAACTGCTGACTGTCCGGAAGAGGTGTCGGGGGACGACATCTCCTTGCCCCTTTTCCGTCCAGATCATGCCGTCGTAGTGATGTGGAATGCTAGTAGGTAGACGTTAAATAATACAAACAAACAAAAGGGGCCTATCCCCGATGCTGACAGCCGGCGGCCTTTTAGACTAGGTTTTTTCATACGCGCTTGCCCTCTACCAAAAAAGACAAGGTAACCAACAGGTACGTCCTCGAGCCACGCTAGATAGAGAGTCCTCCTGGCTGTATTTCCGGACCCTGAAAGTTCATAGGAGATGCTTGAAATCTATGCGCTCCTGTCACTGCTGACGGCCCAGGAGGTGCTCCCATCTAAAACATGCCGTCGTATTGCTGTGGAAAACCAACAGACAGACGTTAAATAATACAAACACAAAAGAAGGAAAATGGTAACTGGCCATGGAGGCTTTGACAAATACCACGAGTCATGGGGACGCAACTGTGCACTCGGATGCAAAGCATGCGGCCAACCAAAAAAACGAGGCCACCGGTAGACATGCACAGCACTGCCGAGACCATGGAGCCAAAAGTTTGCGGACACGCTCCTTGAAAACATGAAAACGACATGTCATGTCGCCAACGTGCTACGCTTCAACCTGAGGCTCATCCAGGACATACAACAGCCAGAGTCTGAGCCGAGCCGTCTAGACACCACAGTGGCTACCCTCCTCAAGACACGTGGAGAGGCAGATCACTGCCACCACAAGCTACATGGGCTTTCGCGATACGGGGAGTCTAGGTTTGCGCGGCCAATCCCGAGACCGGACGAACAACTGTGAGGAAGGGGAGGACGAGAACGAGAATGAGTGGTAAGGATGAGGTAGAGAAGGTATGGGAGGAGGAATGTTTGCAGGATCGGAAGGAGATGTTGAAGAGGTCCATGATAAGAAGCCCTACTCCCGACCACCAGCAAAAAACAAGAAAAAGAATTACACGATGCGGCAACAGCCATGCATACGGAAGGACAAAACCGCCATACTCCGCCTGGGCCTACCACTCGTACCGGAGGCTGTCGGGCTATTAGACTAGCTTACACGCGGTCGTCGCACGCCAGGAATACCAGGTAGACAATCTCGAAAACTGGCAGGCGCCCCAGAGCTATACCTATACTAGATAGATCTTGAATGTATTTAACATATACGGGAATCACAAGGATCAAACGATGCCCTATACTGGATAACGAGACCCTTTTGGCCCTAAACAGTCTCAGGAGATGCTTGAAATTGAAACATTTCTGTCACTGTACTGCCCAGGAGCTGCTCTTATCTGGAGTTTGCCGTAAGATTGCTGTAAAACAACAGTAGGTAGATGTGGAAGAATGCATGGATACGTACAGACAAACGCTCAAGATGTCAAAATGTTATGATTAGTTTTGTAACACATAAATTGTGTTTTGCATCTAGTTCGGAGTCGCTTGATCTAGTTGATTCCTGCACATGAATTCTGAGTCAAACTTTTAGTCTTGCTAAGGGTTACAAGCACGCCCAACTCTAAATTTTCGTGAACCCTAAGATAGATTATCAAGAACTTCTTTTGGCCTCACCCGTTTCACTTGATCACTCTCACTTCATCATTTAATTTTAGTACATCATGATCTCACACTACGTTCCTGTCGTTTCTTCCAACCTAACCATAGTCCTGACAACATCGCCTACGCCCTCCACTCCCTCTACAGACCTTGTAGCCTCTATTCTTTCTTCCTTCCATACTCACTGCCCTATCCTGCTGCAATGTAATATCATTGTTGTGCTTGACACCTTTGAACGTATCTCGCCCGTGCTACGCCTTAAGAAAGGCCAGGCTACACCTGAGCTAGCAGCTGCGTATGAAACGTACAAAGCCAAAATAAAGACACTTCTCCTGCATCAGTGGCCGGGCCCCAATGGTCTTTGTCCCGCTGGGCTAGATCGAAACACTCCTTCGCCACACACCTCTATCGATATTGCCGAATACGGCTCGCCAGGGCAGGCACACACGAGTGTTACACTTGACATTACGGAATACCTGGCCGCTGGAGTGACCTTGATCGAGCCACGAGAACGGTTGGGCTTCGGATTAGGCGTGCGTTCGGCTCTTCGTCGTGTAACTACGCCGTATGTCTGGGTGCAACAGCACGACTGGGCATTGGATGCGCCAATACCAGTGGATGCAATTGTCCGGGTCATGCATGCAAACCATCTTTGCGAACATGCCCCCATCAGATATGTGTGTTTGCCATCAGTGCGTATGGTGGGCTATGCGGCGTCTATGTTGGCAGTCAAGCATCCAATGCTACGCCAGCTGACAGCAAAGCTGAAAGGAAATTATTCGCAAGCGGCAGCAGGAAAAGAAGGAGAGGTTATAGAAGACACAGAGGAAAGGAGCAAGGCAATGGTTGGGGAAAGGGTTTCCCTGACACCAATGTTCTTCTGGCACGACAAAACCCACATTGCGAGCACCGAGCACTATAAGCAGCGGGTTTTTCCGTCGCGACTAGCCATGCCGCGTGGAGCCTTCATCGAAGACACCATCGGCCATCGTGCACGCGACCAGATGAAGGCTGGCGACTTTGCCAAGTGGGCTACATGGTTGTACTACCCCCAGGATGGACAGCAGCTTTGTTTGCGCCACCTTGACGGGCGCATGTGGAAGGGAATGGAGGCCGAGGCAGTGCTACAAAAGGGGTATATGCATGCAAAGGCAGTCACAGCACAGAAAAGGGCAGAAGAGGCAGAGAGGAATAGGAAACGAGACGGACGCGGTGATGAAGAGATATCAGCGGAGCTATTATGGGTAGGTAGTGACATAAGAATGGGCTAGGGCGAAACCAAGAGTCAGCATGGGCTGCTGTAAAAATAATGTAATTAGATGACGTGTAATTCATTAGCAAAGACAAAAAGACACCGAGGGCAACCTAATGCTGTTCCGTTGTGCCAGCGACGATTGAATCCTCCTATCCCAGCATATATCCTAGGAACTAGAGACCGCGATATGCGGTGTCCAGTTTCCCAGAGCTTAGCTTTACTAAAACCAGTTATCTCGCCGTCTATCTACTGTTTACGCAGCCTCCGGACCCTCATTCGCATCGATACCTTTCAAGCCGAAACTCTGTAGACCTAGACTTTCAAGGATGTTGCGAGCTTCGCTTGATTTTCCAAGCTGAGTCAACAACCTGACAGTGTCCATGGCCATTAGAAAGACGCGCACGGCGTTCGGGTCCTTGGCGCTTTTTTCTAAATCATCAAGCGAATGTTTCTGCTTCTGGGCAAGACCGTAGCCTGTAAGGAATGCAGCGGCCTTCTCGTGTTCAGGATGGGTAGGGTGGTGGATAGAGAGGTGAGCCTCATCAATTGGCGACGGGGTGGCGAAGCGTTGAAGAACACGCAAGTAGTTGTCAAACAGATCCTCCGATGGCTGCGGCCGCTCCCAAGCGTTGACAGTGGCACTCCACGAGAGCGAGCGCCATGGAGCCCAGAGCACGTGCTGATAATAGACATGATCATGGAAGAGCTTATCGGCTTGCAGTATGCTAGCAAAGGCATCGTCGAGGTTGTAGCCGGCGGTCGTGCCTAGCTGGACCTTGGCCTTGATTAGATACGACAGTAGTGCACGCGCCTTGGTACTGGCAGCGGTGATTTCGTCGTGGGCCATTAGCTTTGAGATCCACGACCAGATAATAGCGTCGTTCTTTTCCGCAACAATGAACCGTACAAGCATGGGTGTGAAGCGCGGGTTCAGCACAAAACTAAAGTCCTTTTCAACGCCAATAGATTGAAGCCATGGAATCATACGACGGCTGACATCGGCCGAGGCTAATGCGCTCGAAATGCATGGGGTGCTGGATTGGGACACTTCGATATATGTGGCGCGCATACAGCCAGAGGCAGCCTTGAAATTCATCATATCTTTGGCTACAGCGCGGTCAAATACCTCCATGGGGCCAAGCTTTTTCGGTGATGTAGTTTCGCTGAGCGTGGCACTGGGCTGCCTGAAGACGGGATTGGAGAGAATGGCGCGGACGTGATCGTCGGTAGGCCGGCGGAACTGAGTGTCTATAACGGAGTCGGTAGATGTGGATTTGGAGCCAGAGCCGGAGCCGGAGCCGGGACTGGCGCTGTCCTTTTGGTGTTGTGAGAGTTGGCCATGTTCACGGTCTAGGTTGGCACGGAAGGAGGCTTTCAGAGCATCGAGCAGACGATGCGATTGGTGGACGGTGAGTGGGAGGGGTTGATGAATGGAAGGGAAGATTTTGGAAAGTGAGGCTGTAGACCGCATTATGGGAGGGAGGTTCTGTGATTGCCTATGGCGTGTGATATATGGTAGAGGGCGATATAAGAACAAAAGGCTAGCCGCAGGATGGTGGCTGAGATGTGGACGTCGAAGTGACTATGTGATGACCTCACCGTATTTGCTCGAAACGAATTGTCGTTGACGCTCACGTGAGGTCCAGTTTTACATCACGTGAGGTCCAGTTTTACATCACGTGAGCGTATGGGCTGGAGAATGGAGATTGGGTAAACTGCGGTTAAATACTTCTAATCCAGAGCGACGACTAAAAATTAGATACGGTACGGTGGGGCCTATGCCAGGGCACAGACAAGCAAAGGTTTGTAGCATTGGTGTAGAAATACAGTACATACATAGCTTATAACTGAGAAGAGGGCAGCCAAATTTGGGCAGGTGGGGTGCGGCTACGACAGACGAGGGGACATGATGATGGCTGTGTTGCGTTTCGTGTGCTATGTGTACAACTATAGTACTAGTGATTCTAATGGAGAGCAGATCATGATTGCATCACTCGGTAGAGCAGTCTGAGGGTTGCTCAAGAGTCATTTAGCGAGGCAATGGCCAGCAGAAGTGGTTCCGTTTTAGTTGCGGTGCACCAAGCACGCCGCACACAATTGAGGGGAGGAGAGAAAAAACTTGCAAGGGCGAAGCTAGCCAGCAACCAAGTGGTTGTTATTCGGCGGTTGTGGCGAGGGAGGCTTCTGCTAAAACCGAGGCCACCGAGGCCACTAGACTGCTGAAGCCGCTGGGGCCACCCACTGAAGCCGCTGGAGGGATACTGCCAGGACAACTGAATGCGGCTTCAAAGCTCTCTCCGGATAGCTCCCTCTTCCTTTACACAAGACGACACCAAGTTACTAGGCCCACATCTGATAAAAAAGGATTGTCTAGCAAGTCCAGGGTACTTGTATCAAGGCGCAAGTCAAAGAGTGAGAAGATGTACCAGGTACTGGTGTGGGGCCTGCTATGCTAGCTCCCTTTTTCTGATTCTCCAGCCTTTGGCTGTTGTCTTTGTGTGTTCTTGTGCGTTGCTTCTCAAACCCCCCAGAAACAACGGCCACATCAATTCTAGCCTCGGATTGAATCTCATCATCGAGTCAATCGCATCTTTGGGAACGAAAAGCCAAAAAAAAAGCAAGTTAAAAAATTCTGTCTCATTCCTCTTGCTCCTCTCTGCTCATACCAGCGACGGCTATTGGCCCTTGTTGCTTGTTGCGCTATACCCTGCCTGCTTTGCTGTGCCCTGCCCTGTAGCCTTAGCCCTGGCCTAACGGCTAGCCTTGCCCTTGCTTCCTGGCTGGCTTCTGAATTTGCTCTGTTCTGCTTTGGCCGGCTCTGTTCTTGCCCTGCTGACAAGGCTCCATCTTTTTCTCTCCTCCTTGACTTGCCCACTTCTCTCACTGCCCATTTGAGCTTTGATTGTATCGCGTGTCCCCAATTGAGAGCGACTCGGTTTTGCTCTTCTCTCATCAACTTCTTTGCCAAACGCGATCCGGGATTTTCTTCTTTTTTCTACTCTTCTTCATCTTTTCTTCTCCTCATTGACGCCCTTCCTTCTATCTTGCAATTCTTTTTCTATCTCGGCCTTTCTTCGACCTTTCTTCCATCCAATCTCCTCCCCTCCCCCAAACGGCCATCTCGCATCTCCGCCTTCGCTCCGAAGCCTTGCAAACTCCCGCATCCGCATCCGCATCCGTATCTCGACCTCCTCAATTCCGAGTCGTCTAAATTCCCTCTACATACCGGCTTTTCTTGTTAGTCTCCTGGTCTCGGACTGTTGATTCTAGCTGAGGCTGATCTTTCTCGTCGGTCCTGGGAATTCGATTGACATCTCCCCCCTCTCCCCTCTTCTCGACGTTTAGTCCGCGGGCCATTAATACGCAGTGCGAGCCCACGCGACTATCTGTCTGGCTTCTTTATCTTTTTTCCCATATTTTGTAAACCTCCACATACACATATCACATTCCACCTCCAATCACAATGCCTGAAGTAGCCTCGCGGTCTAGCGCTTCGCGCGGCAGAGGCGGCAGCAGAGGCGGTCGGGGTGGCTACGCCAGCAGAGGCGGCCGGTCTACTGCTTCTGCTAGTACCAGAATGAACGGCGATGACAAGGAATCGTCATCTTTTGATGAAGAGGGTGGTGATGTTGCCGAGCTGCGGCACAAGTATGGCTCTCTGATTTCCCCCATCAAGGATATGTTTGAGGGCTGGTCAGAGGTCGACATTTTGTATGTGCTCAAGGAGACCGATGGCGATGCGGATCAGGCTGTGGCCAGAATTCTTGAAGGTGCGTTGGTGGTTTTGAACCTGGAAAATTTTAACACTCCATCATCACTTGTTCCTGTGGCGTATTTGTTCCGCCTCGGCCTTGCTGGTTTGGCTGTTTGAGTCGTGAAATACGCCACATGCACAATGGAAACACAAACATTCATGTCAATGTCAACACCAATGCAATTGGAATTGATATCGCTACTCTTACACTCTACCTCCTCCCAGATATGTACACACAACAGACCTACAAATCGGCAAAGCTAACCTTTTCTCCCTCTTCATCAGGTACCGTATCTCAGTGGGATGAAGTCCCCAAGAAGACCTCGCGCTCAAAAGCTAAGGAATCTACTCCCGCCCCTCCTGCCGAGACTGTGAAGTCCTCTCGTCCTACCCGGAATGAGGCTACTCGAGGACGTGGCAAGCTGTCCGCTGATAGAGGCACTCGTGCCCCGCGTGGCCGCATCGTTTCTTCGGCCAATGGCACTCGTTCTGCCAAGGACGCTTTTTCCGTCCCGACTGACGAGTCCTCTGCCTGGGGCGCTACTGCTGAGGCATCTACTTCTACGTCTGCCTGGGGCTCTGAAGCCGCCCCTGCCTGGGGCTCTGAAGCCGCTCCTGCCTGGGGCTCTGAAACTACCGCTTGGGGCACCTCGCATCAAGAAGACACACCCACCACTACTGAGCTTCCTCTTACTGCTGCTCCTGAGCCTACTAAGCCCGCTGCACCTATCGGCAAATCTTGGGCTAGTCTGTTAAGACAGCCCGCCGTTCCTAAGCCTATTGCTAAGCCCAAGGAAACTCCCGAGCCTAAGCCCGAAGTCGAAGAGACCCCCGTTGCCACTACCACCACTACCGATACCCTTGTTTCTGATCCCGAAACCGCTGCTGAATCTTTGGCTCCCGAGCCTGAACCAACGCTTGAAGCCGAACCCACAGATGCTACTGAGTCTCAAGCCCCCGAATCTGAATCTCCTGATGATGCCGAGCCTGCCGACTCTCAACCTGCCGAGTCTCAACCTGAGGTTGTTGAACATCCTCATGCTCCCGCTCAGGTTCCAGTTGCTACTCCTCTTCCTGTATCTAAGCCAGTCCCTGCCTTGCCCGCTACTGCCGTGCCTGCTGCTATTCCTGCTGCTGTACCTGCTGCCGTACCCGCTGCCGTACCCGCTGCCGTACCCGCTGCTGTTCCTGCTGCCGTACCTGCTGCTGTACCTGCCGCCGTGCCTGCGGCTATCTCTACTCCTATAACTACCCCTGCTACCACTGTTGTCAACGGCCCAGCTGTTACTCCCTCCAAGGCTGCTGCACGCCATGTTGCCGCCCAGCGTCGTCTCCTCGACCAGGAGGAGGCTGTTCGCATGCCTGGAAACCGCGAGGTTGACCGCGCTGCTGTCCAATTTGGCCTGTTCAACCTCGGTGCTAGTGAAGAAGAGACAGCCAAGGAGGAGCACACGGATAGCCAAAGTCATGTCATGCCTTCTAGTGATGCTCACTCAGCTTCTCATGCCGCTCCCGCTGCCGGTGTCGCCCCCGAGTCTTTCCCCCAAAAGCTTACCCCCGCTGCTCCTGTTCCCGCCGCCGCTCCTGTTCCCGCCGTCGCTCCCGCCGTTGCTCCCGCCGTTGCTCCCGCCGTTGCTCCCGCTCCCGCTCCCGCCACTGCCACTGCCCCTGCTGTCGCTACTTCTGCCAACACTGCGGTTTCTATTTCTTCCGGTAAGTTTTTCCCATCAAACGTCTTTTGAACACTTGCTAAGTATACCTATCGTTTTATCTACAGCTCCCCAAGGAAATCTTGCTGGCTCTGCTCCTAGCTTCAGTCGCGACCTTCACTACGGCCAAAAACACTACGAATCGTTCTCTCAACAGCTTCCCCAGCAGCCCCCTGCTGTCGACGGCTTCCCTGCTCAACAGCAGCCTGCTCACCCGGCCAACCCATTTTCTGCTGCCCCTAGTGATTACACCGCTGCCTATGCTGAGCAGCAGCGCGGTAGCTACGGCAACTACTACGGTCACGGCTATGGTCAGACTCCCCAGGATGGTCTCCCTCCCGCTGCTGGCCAACAACGCCCCTTCATGAACTACGGAAATCCTGCACAGTCAGAGGCAGCTGTTAGCCAATACCCCCAAAACTCTCGCTTTGGTGGCGTTGGCGCCGACAGCCAAAACAGCGGTCATAACACCCCCACGCCTGCTACGCAGACCCAACAGCAGCCTCCTTCCACTGGTCCTGGCAGCGCCAATCCCCAGAGTCAGTACCAGCAACAGCCATACTCGCAACAGCAGCCCTACTACCAGAGCCACTACTACCCTAACTACTACCCTTACGGCCAGGGCGCTTTCTCGGGCCCTGGTGGCTACGGCAAGAACTCTATGTATGGCGGATACCCTGCCTCGTTTGAGCAACATAACAACAACTCGACGAGCGGAGGCTTTGGCCAGACTGCTCATCGCGATAATGGGATTGCTTCGAGCTCTGACTACAGCCGACAGCAGGGTGCTCCTGGCCTTGGTGGCTTCAGTGGTGTTCACGAGCCCTTCTCTCGCGGGCCATCAGCCTACCAGGCTCAAGCTAACCAGAGCTACAACAACCCTGCACAGAACACTGTGCCCGGTGCAGCTGACGACTTGAAGGCGCCCTTTGGCGAAGCCAAGGTTGGAGGCGCTGGCGGCCCTTCACCTGCCCTAAGCGGCGCACGCCCTGGGTCGGCTGCAAACAATGCCGGTCAGGCAGCGCAGGCTAGCGGCATCCCTCCGCAGTCGATCAGCGGTGGCTACAACGGATACCCCCATGCGTTGCACAACACGTATGGTGCCGCAGCTGGCCAGCACAACAGCTACTCATCATACCAGAACAATGGTAGCTTTGGCTACTATAATAGCCAGCAGCAACAGCAGCAGCACCGTGGTGGTGCCGGTGGTGGTTGGGGCGGCAACTATCACTAGACGAGAATCAAACACCAGCAATAACGCTTATTTTTTTTCTTAAAAAAACAGAGAATTCAGGGCTTCTTCGGCAGTGGTAGTGCTTTTTTTTGTCTCCTTTTCTGGCATTGCTTTTTTTTCCTCTATTTAAAGCGTAATGAATTGGCTTTACCTACACAGGGCTAGGCTTGGGGCCTTTCCCCCCTTCTCAACCTCCCTTTTTAACTGTTCGTCGTCACTTGGTTATTGTGTTGCTGACACGACTGCCCCTCTATTTGTGTATGTTTGTATGGGAACTTTGGTTTGGTCTCGTCTTATCATGTCTCTTGCTTCTTGTTCTACAGAGTCTCTTCGTTTTCTTCTTTCGTCTGCTTGGATTCTTCGGATTTTTTCATCTTTTTTATTATCTCGTCATTTTTTTCTTTGTTGATTCAACTCATTCGACACGTTAAGGGTGGGCTCATTCATGTCTTTTGTCTCTCTCTTCCTTACTCCCCGTCGCTCTACGCTCAGTTATTATCTCTGTGTCTATCATGCTCTTCTCTCATCTCCCATTTTTTCTCCTCTCTATCTTGTCATGTTCTCTTCTCTGCCTCGTGGTCTTCATGTTCTTTGTTCTTGTAAAACCACCGCCACCACCACCAACCACTAACTACTTTGACAAAACTAACATCATGAAACAAAACGAAAAGCCTCTAACTTTTCTTTTCTCGTCTTTCTCTTTTTTTTTTTTTTTTTTTTTTTGGCTTATTTTTAAATGGGACTTTGGATTGGATTGCACGAATTAAATTGAATGAAACGAAAACAACCCCCACCAATCTTCGTTTATCACTTTATTTTTTTTT